>WBMV01006626.1:27636-89549 GCA_013396655.1 Campylorhamphus procurvoides | reverse complement strand
AAAAAAAAAAAAGGAACAAAGGGAAGCCTTCAGGTATGAAACCCCTCCTGGGGGTTGCAAGGGGAGCTAAAGCAGAACCGGTGTGGTAGTGCTTTCACATCCCTGTTGCAACTGGGATAGAGAATTGTGCCTGTTGTCAGAGGAGGGATGAGCATGGACATTTAAACCCAGTCACCGTAGCGGGTGCAGGTTAAAACCCACATCATTGTTGCAGTAGTTGAGACCTGCCTGGTGCCCTCCCTCGCCCCTGTCTCCTCCACTTGCCCCCGAGAGCTGGTGGTGGGGCTGTGCCCCCCTTGCCATGGGGCAGGAGCCACCCTGAGGCACAGGGTAGGGTGGCAGAGAGAGGCAGCTGCTGCTGTAGGTCAGCAGGGGTTTCTCCCCACAGGATCTATCCCCCAAACGACCAGTGTCAAGCCTGAAGAAGCCATGGCCACCCTTTATCGGGGGCAGGACGTGCTGGGTGCTGAGGTGGGCGCAGTGCTGGGGGGCAGGGGCTGTGCAGGGGACAGCAAGGCCAATGCACAGCCTCTCAGTGCTGGGGATGCTCCCGAGGGATGGCCTTTGGCTCCAGGTCAGTGCCTCTCCGGAGCCCCCATCCTCCCCAGCCACCCTTGGGCACGGTGGCTGCCCAGAGCAGCTGCTCAGCGTTGGCTCCTGGGAGCTTTTGCTCAAACGTCCCCTGAAATCAGCAGGCACCACATAAGCATCTGCCTTGGGAAGAGGCAAAGGCAACACTTCTGGCATCGGCACTGCATCTGTCAGAGACTTGGGAAAACAAGGCATGGGTTAGCAAAACAAGGTGTAGCCTATCAACCCTCCTCTATGAGCCTCACAAATGCATTCAATTAATACAGGTAACGAAGCAGAAGGTGCAGCAGAAGCTCTTTGTAGGGGAGTGCCCCTGGGCTTCAGGGGCAAACCAAACAGGGCTCCCAGCTCATGGGCCTGGGTTTGTTTCACCAGGTTTTACCCAAAGCCTGGTTTACACTGGAAAAATTGTTTAATCTCACATTCACAGCCCTTGGGATCCACTGCCTATGTACACTGAGGAAGGACCTAAAAATTTAATAATGCTAATGCACTTGACACCACAGAATTATTTGTTTTCCTACGGAGTTTGGAAATGCTAAGTATATGATTTTTTTAAACTGATTGTTTTGGAGTGATCTTTTCACTACACTAATAAGCTTCATTTTTTCAAGACTATTTCTAAATAAAATTTTCATATATTTACATATCTTTACACCACTAACAGAAATTTCTTTCAGGGAGGAATCAGCACAAAAGAATTATTCTTCTAGGTCTTTTGTTCTGGATATTTCATAACTTCTATAATTGCCCGAATTATTAGAGTATTATTACGCAAACTTTAATTCCTTTCAGAACACTCATTCTGTCCTATCATTTCTGATGTGTACTGCAAGTCTCTGTTCTTTATAATTCTGTTTTTCACCTATTTAGTTATAGTGATTGTTTTGGACTGCCAGAGTAGCAAAGCTCCTTTCAGCATTTCTCCACTCACCGTGAGAAGAAATTCCAACAGTCTGGTCTAACAGACTTAGTCCATCTTTAACTAAAGACCCATTGATGCCACAGAAAGAACATCCTTTGTATCACTTGCTCTATTCTGGGCTCATCCTTTTTCTAAAGTTCTCCTCCCTGGTCTCTTGTGAGCACATTAAAACTGAATTCTTTCAGAATACATTTTTGCCGATTGAGCGGCACAGGTTCTGTGTGTCAAATCAGATCCCTGAATTAGTGGTATCATAGACAGTTTTGGCAGAACACAAATATGGGGGGTTATTCCCAAGGAAAACCTGCTGGAGGGCTATGAGCTAGAAAACCACCTGAGGGTAAATGGTGTAATTCTGACCATTTCAACCCTGGCAAAACACGAAGGGAACGAGCAGAGGTGGAGGGTGGCTTCAGTTTTCTGCAGTATCTTCTCAATGTCAGTGAAGGACCTTAGGACACGTGTCAGTGTGGAGAAAACATTACCTCCTCCTGTCTGCCCAAGGGTAGGGCAGTACCTCCTGTATCTGAGGCTGTCCTCACAGCCCTTGATGGTCTGCAAGTGGCCAAATCCTGCTCAAGGGCAGCTGACCTGCAGGACAGCATCTCTCTCCCTGATGGACATTAGCTCTGTGAATAAAGCAGTCCAGGCCTGCTACTGAAGTAATTGGGTTTTCTTAAGTAAAGGCTGGGGGACTGGGGGAAGAAGTAAGGATTTCTGAATTTGTCTTGTTAATGATAAGTCTGTTTTGTCAAGATACCATACACAGTATATAATAGGCATATCCTATAAGTAATGCTGTACAGTATTCTATACCAAAATCCCTTTTCACAGAAACACAGAACGGATCCGGTTGGAAGGGACCACAGTGGGTCATCTGGTCCAACCCCCCTGCTCAAGCAGGGTCATTCTAGAGCACGTGGTGCAGAATTGCATCCAGACAGTTCTTGAATATCTCCAGTGAAGGAGGCTCCACAACCTCTCTGAGCAATCAGTTCCAGTGCTCGGTCACTCACACTGTAAAGAAGTTCTTCCTCATGTCCAGGTGGAACTTCCTGCCCATCATTTTTTGCTCATTGTCTGTTGTCCTGTTGCTTGGCACCAGGAGGCAGAACATGGAGATGTAAAGCCTGCTCCCACCCAGACCCAAAGCCCAGGTAGCCTCCACCATGCCTTGAACCACAGATCTTTGACTCCAAAATTTAATTGATCAATAATAAAAGTTACCTCAATCTCCTGTATTCCTTTTAATCTTAGAGAAGAGGCAGAAAAAGCTGTCTGTGCTTTTTGAATTGATCTTCTTGCTTCTGCTTCTAGTTTTGTTTCTGGACGTGGATGGTCATGTGCTCCTTTGGACTTTAGAAAGTAATTATGGTATGTTAAAAGTCAGAAGCAGCCTTGTTATTAATCTTAAGGGAACAGAATTTGTGGCACAGGCCAAAACCACACATATGGCCTATTTTAATGCTTTGAATTTAACAGGATTTGTTTAATGTGAGCTCAAGTAACAAACATATCTCAGAAGAAGTGGCATGGAGTAGAAGTTCTCTGAAACCATAAAACCAGAGCAGCACATTTATGTGTAGAAGACACTCCACACGCTAGAGCCCCAACCGAGGCCACAAGGTCTTCTGCAGCTTAGCTACAGTGTCCCTGCAGTTACTTCCTTTCCTCTCACACTTTAGACATGTTTATTGAATTCCCATTCATCATTAATTCCCATTAGCTTTCGCTCTTCCAATTCATTATATTTAGCCTGCACACAAGTGAAAGACTGGAAAGCAGGAGACAGTTCAGTGGTTATGGTACTAAACTAGGACTGCAGCTTCCAGAAATAGTGTTCATTATTTAAATATGTGCATACACTGTTTTCCAGATATAAGTTACATATAAAGCAGAGATAGCACTTTCCGTAGACAGTCCCTTGGGTACAGCCAATTTCTGCTCCAAGATAGCCTCAGGCTTATGCATGATGCTTTGCAGAAGGAGAAGAGATAAAATGGTATTTCTGGTTTTCTGAGGATTTATTGGTTCCTATGTACCTGAAGCAAAATGTTTTCCCGGAAGGCTAAATAAAAACTATATTATGCTGTAAAATTATAGTAGTATAGGCTAATTTAGGCTGAAAGGGACCTCTAGATGTCTAGCTCAACCTCCTGCTCAGGCAGGACTAACTCCAGAGTTATATTGCTTAGGGCTTTGTGAAATTTTTTCTGCTTACAGTCATTTGACCTTGTCATATCCAATGACTCTCATTTGTTGGAACAAAAAAATTTCCTTAATAAAACTTACAAAAACAGTCTTTAAAATCAACTCACATAATGTTAGGTAGTTTTATACCAACCTGAAAAAATATGAATTGGCCTTCATGCCTCCAGAAATTGGTAACTGGGTAACCACCATGGCCTCGGCAGGAAAGGAGCCGCAGTGGTCCACTGCAGTTTGGACAGCATTTCCCTGGAGAAAAGACAGCAGGAAACATTTTCTATACAACAGTGACCAGATGAAACCCATGTGACACAAGGATTCATTGGTGATGGACTGCCACTTCTGGTTTGGGGCTCAGAAACTACACTGAGAAAAACTGTGAAAAGCATTCAAATCTAAGAAAAAAATCAATATAAACAGACTAATAATTGCCTTTATTCTGTCCCTGTCAACAATTATTTCTATTATGTTTTATTACAATTTTATCATTTATTTTTATGGTCAATTTTAGTTGTTTTTCTCTTGCCAGTGCTGGAAATGTCATGTGTTCTTGTCTTGACTTTTCTAGAGGACATTGTTCTGGCCTCAGTGAGTGCCTGAGTAATACCTTTCTTTAGCCAAAATGTACATCAGATCCAGAAATCACTATGTGCTAGCTCTACTGAGCAATCACAATTGTTTGGAATGGTCTGGTTAAAAAATGTGCATGCAGCTCCTGTTCTCTATTTGTATTGTCTTGCTCCAGTGACGTGACTGTGAGGCCTATTTTCCAGTCATCATGGTTTATGAGCAACTTCTTTCCTGCAAGACTTGCCTCCTGAGTTACTCCTGGGCTGGTGCAATAGTGAAGTCAACACTCAGGTCTGCAAGAACAGCACAGCAGGAAGATGCTTGCACTGCACAGCTTTCTCAGTCATGGGCCTGAGAGAATCCCTAACCACCAGCAATACTGATGAAAAAAGGATTAGAAAAAAAAATAACAAAGAAACAACCAGACAACTACTCCTCAACAGTAAGAAACGTAAAATGCATTGTTCCAAACCAGGAGTTGCATTGGAATATAAGGAATGGCAGAAGGAAGGCTGGATAATCCAAAGGGTATCCAATACTTGGTTTTCTTTTATGCTGAGTTCACTTATGAACTGCCATATAATGAACAGCTGTGTTCATACTCACGCTGTTGTTTTTGCCTGGCTTTATCACATATGGCTGGTCTTAGGTAGATCTTCCTTCCATCCAGAGTTGAGCAGTCATTGCCACAAACCACCACCCCAAGGCAGGACTTTTTCAAGATGCGAGAGTTGTGGTTGTTGGTGTTTCTCATTGCCCAGCTGCTGTGGTGCCTCTGAGCATTTTTATCCTCCGAGCTATAGATATGTTTTACGTAGGAATCTGGCCATTCCTGAAACCAGTCTATTTGTCTTACATCCTGTGGAAAGACCAAAGCAAGCCATATTTTAGGCTGGGGAAGAGAAGAGTTTGTGCAAGAGCCAAGCAGAGATGGTCCTCTGCTGAGTGTCCTCTAGCCTGGGTGACTCCAGCACCTCAGCAGGGGATGCTGGTTGTCAGAAGGGAGCAGTGGAGGAAACACAGAATAAAACACAGTTCTCTGTGGCTTCCCAGGAGCCCCAGAGCAACAGGAAGGCCTGGCCAGAAGGTTGTTCTCACTCATGCATGGGTCCAACTCAGTGCAGGACCTCCTCAGGGGAGGAAGGTGAGGTACTTGATGTAAAATAGCAGAGACTTTCCTGCAGGCAGCAGTCACCACCTGGCTAACCTCTGTTAGCTTTCATGGCAGGGATCCTTCTTTGCCTTTCAGTCTGCTCAAAGCAGTGTTATGCTGAACCACTTGGCTTGATTTGGCTCAACTTGCTGGAAAAAAGGCAAAACCAGTTGCAGACTATGCCTATATTTGTAAGTCTTTAGTTCAGGACTTTGGTTTGTTTTGACCAAATTGCCATGAAAGACTTGCACAGGGATTTTTCTGAAGTCTTAAACAAATAACCTCGACATCATGGTCAGGTTGTTTTTTCACTGCTATGGTAAAAAAATCAAAACCCAAGGACAACACAATAGGAAACAATAAAAATAGAACTGGAAAAAAACCCAAAGGACCAAACACACATCATCTCAATGGGTGCAGTCAACACAGTAAAATGCAGTAAGCTATAAAGCACCTAACATACCTGCTGATGGTTTTGAGGGAAAAGGTCTTGTAAGGGGTACAAAACTTAGTAGGAATTTTCTTTACATTCCTAATCTTAGCCACTGAGATCAATGACAGAAGTAAGAACATCAATCAACTTCCATCAACTCCCATGTTCCCTTGGCAGCCACTGGATAGTGTGAGAAAGGGTGTTAGGAAGCATCCAGACTGAAGTGCAGGTGAAGGTGACCTTGAGGTGAAGGGCAGGGAAGAAGACATCCTGAAACATGGAGGCTTTGGGCAAAGAGCACTGGTACAGCATGGAAGAGGCTGGGATCCAGTAAGAAGGCAGGGCTGGGAGGTGAATAGCAGAGCTGGATGCTGAAGCCTGCAGCAGGAGGAATCTGGCAGAAACATGCTGAGGTGAGGGACAGGGAGGTGACCTTGGTGTGCAGGGTGTGTGGGCTTTCACTGGAGAGCATGGTTGAAACTTGTAGATAAGAGGACTAGAAAAGGTCAGAGGCAGGCAAACATCACTATTCTGCCTCTCAGCAAATCTCTGCAAACACAAAGCAAGGTTTTCCTAGGTGCTCATGAAAGACTGTTGTCTCCATGCAGGAAGACAGCCCGTCTGCCTGGAGCCCAATCTACAGTGAGACTGAGCACCCATGGTTACCAGGCAGTTGTGTGTTCCCTTCTCATAAAGTACTACCCAGAGCAAAAAGCAAGCTTGGGACGTCTCTAAGTGAATGGCCACAGCAGAAGGTAACTTTTCCCCTCCCTGCTTTCTCTGCACCTCATCCACCAGTGGGCTAGAAAAGCAATGTGTCTGCAGCATTGCTATTTTTCATGCATCAACAGCTCTTTCAGTAGTAATTTTAAGGAAAAATGCATGAAAATGTCAGTATTTTCTAGCTTTTCAGAAAAACATTCTCCACGCCTCGAGTTGAAAAAGAGAATAAAGGCAATGAGGCATAGATGACTGAGAAAGCATTTAAGATCAGTGGTGGAGATGACTGGTCAGAACTAAATAAAATTCTAAAACACAGACACATACCTGGGGAAGTTTGATGTCATTGATATCCCAACTTGTCATTTCTCCATGTTGGGAAGCCGAGTTTTCCTGCTGTATAACAGCTTCATCTGCACCTTCCAGCATTTTTTAATTCCTCCCGAAGTTAGCAAGAGAGTCTCTCCTGGCTGCTTTTGAAGTTGCCTGGCTGTCAGCACTCTCAAGCAGTTTACAACCAGGAAGCTCTTTCCTGAAGCTAAATGATAGAAAGGCTGCTCATTAAAGATAAAAATCAGTGTTCTTCTGCCAGAAAAACTTGTTCCATTAAAAGTTTTGCAAGCCAGCAAGGCAGTGGAAAATATAGCTTAGAGATAGCCTGTGATGTTACAGAGACATCAATTGCAGCAAACAAATCGTGCCTGTGTCACCTGTTTGGCTTTGCTTGATCTCCTGTCATACCAAGTTTACAGTCATGTAACTCTGCTCATGGGCTCTTTGTACATCTGATTCAACTCTGGCTCAGTATTTCCAGAGCCAAACTGATTGAACAGCTCAGCAGCTATTAAGAGGTCTTTGAGTCGCTGCTTACCCATTAGATATGTTGTGCATTGCATGTGACAAAGGTAAGCAACAAGAAGGGTCTGCTTCACCACTTCAGGTCAAGTAGTTCTCTACCATTTAAAATACTGTTAGTATCTGAGAGCTTACCAATTTCATGAGAGAAGTGTAGAAAAGGAGGTTGGGCTACCTGCATTTTCCTAACTCAACAGTAGACTGAAGAAAAAAAACTCCAGCAAGGTATGTTTGCTAAAACCAACAGGTTTTGCCTGAAATCTTATAAAGCAGGTGGTTGCCCTATTCTGAATTTCAGTACCAAACAAGCTTAATAACTTATTGTGCCGGTTTTGTCTGTGATAGAGTTAATTTTCTTCACAGGGGCTAATATGGGGGTTGTGGTTTTGATCTGTGCTGAACACAGGGCTGATAATTTAGTGGTGTCTTTGGGTTTGATCCTCAGGTATTCCATGCATGAAAAATGTTGTTCCTTTTGCTAAGGAGAGAAAAAGGCAAATCAGTTTCTTGAAAACTGGGAAAGCTTCAATGTTTTCAGGAAGGTCACTGCAGTTATGCCATTTATGGATTTACTAAAGACTACTGAGTAGTCTTTAATAAATCTACTTGAAGCAATTTTATTTCATAGACTGTATTAAGAATAATTTCTTTTACTGTTATTTCTGTCTCTGCATATGCATGGTCCTTGGAAAGGGATTTAGCCTTCATGTCCTTAGTTTACCTGTTTTTAAAATACCTGTGACCTTAATTTCTCATGTTGTATTATCACCTCTAAAGGAAGAGTTTGTGGGTATTTGCAGAGCACTTGAGCCATTTGGCTGTATGATGGTGTTCTGGTAGCATAGTCAGAGCCTCACTGCCCCATGTCATGGCTCAGACTGTGGCAGTGGGAGAGAAAGAAGCCAAACATCCTCCATGGAAAAAGACCCTCACAGAGGGGTGTCTGGTAGGCAGAAAGAGCGTGCCCAGGAATCTGAACTGAGGCTGTTCTTGGAGGGCAACTAACAGGTTCAAATGAGGCGTTACACCAGAGGAGCAGGGAACATAACCACTCAAATACAAACATCTGGAAGAAACATCAGGTGTTCATGTGTTTTCATACTGTGCTACAGCAAAGATGGAGATAGGAAAGTCAGGACAAACAAAATATGAGCTGCATTAGAAAACAAATTCAATTTGCTAAACAAATGACCCTTGACTGCTGTGTGCTCTAAAACATGAAATGATTTGTTACACGATACAAAAAGATAAGTCTCATTGCTTTTAACGTTACTGTTCAAAATGAGAAGGCTTGGAAAACGATTTTTAATTTTGTTCATTAGAGAAAATGGAGTATTTCTTCTTTATACTATATTGATAGAGATAAACCAATAATTAAATATTACCTGAAAGCTTAATGAAAGACAGAGGTAATTTCATAATAATACACACAAAAAATTAAGTTAGAGAGAATCATATGTATTTACCTACTTACAGGCAAAGGTTGAAATAGTAGCAAAAACTTTAAGCACTAATTGCAGAATGATGTGGCATATTAAATTTTTGACTGTTATGTATGTATCTTCCATTATTATTAAAATGTAGTTGCTTTATAACTTGTTAGGTCTGAAATGTATTTTTCCTCCTTTTTCCTCCTTTCTCCTCTCCTCTCCCAATAATTTTCTTGAAGGATACTATTTAAAGTATTTTTTTTATCATATAGAACTGCTTTCAATTAACTCATCAAAGTAACTGAGGCAGTTCCACAAACACAAGCTGTCAAAGAGAACCAAGCCTTTGGCATACATAAAACCTGCAGTGAGGAGCCATACAATCAACTATGGTATTGCCAATTCACAGACCATAATTGATTTTTCATTTACAATACCATGCAAAAAGACCAGTCCTTCGAAGAAAAATAAAAGGTTCAGGGCATAGGAAATCCATAGAAGCTGGGATTGTTCACTCTAGAAAGAGACATATAAGCCAGGGGACTATAAACATTAACTAAAATACAGAAGGCTGTAGAGGGAGCAGGGAGTGCTTCTCATTTAACTGCCCAAGAGCCCAGGAGCAGAGTGAAAACAATTGGTAAACTGAAAAACAAGGCAAAGAAATGCATTTTTTGATCACTATATAATTAGCATCAGTTTGTCTCATGAAGTCTTTCTCTCCCATGTGAAGGGCATCGCTCCAAGTGAAAGGTTTGGGACACAAGGTCTTCTCAATCATCTATTTGGGATGCTTGAGTGTATGCAAATATGTATTTACTTTATTTCATGGAAGCTCTTTATTAATGCTATGAGGTTTAATGCTTTGGCAATGAAGTCTACCTTTTTATTCACTTTATTTATCTCAAGGTTGTGGGTTTGTTCCCCATATGGACCATTCACTTAAGAGTTGGACTCGATGATCCTTGTGGGAGCCTTCCAACTCAGAATATTCTGTCATTCTGTGATCTTCCTGACTGTATAAACTATATATACTGGGTTTTATATGATGGTGGATTTTTGGTTTTCATTTTGGTTTTGTTTGTTTTGTTTTTTTATTTGCTTTTTTCCCGCTAACACCATAAATTCACATGCTTTAGCTGAAATCACTGGCTTTTTTGGATTACCTACAATTTTAGTTGGAATGCTTTTTGTGGGTCATATGCTAAACTATTACAGTCTCTTAGTGACAGCATTATGATGTAATTAAAAAATTAATTAATGGTCATTCTGCTTTCTTATTTTGCTAGTTTTCAAAGCCCAGTGCATTCACTCATTTTGTCTCTTTCTCTGACATTCCATTTCTCATCTTGCTTTTGCATCTGGTGCGAATACATTTAATTTTGCAGTTCTGCCTGTCATAAACATTGCATGTATGCAAAATCTCATCTCATGGATTGACACTCGCTTTTCTCCTCCTTGCAGTTCTATAATCTTCCCTTTTGTGATTTAAAGAATGTGTAATTGCTAAATAAGTTGTCTTTCATATCCATCTGCTTCAGAACAGGATTTCAGTATCCCACTATGATTATTGTTTTCCTTGTTCCAACTCTGTTGTTGCAATTTGCATTCTAATTTTTATGTTGTAGGAACTGACTCATTTCTGATACCTCTGACAGCACATGCTGCTTTTCTGCATGGTCAGGCGGAGTATCACATCTACTGAATCCATCCTCAGCTGAAGGTAATTCCAAAACAAATTCCTATCAGTTAATCTTGCCCTAACTTCAGAACAGCCACGGTTTCTGGTATAATCAGCTGCTGTGGAGATGCTATAGGTATTCCCCTTTCTACAGACTACACTATCTCACAGATTCAAGTGTTCAGGCAGAACTATAGAACTTCAACTAATTTGATCTGCCATACTTTCAAGAATGAGAGGAACTTTTCTACTTTTCCACAGCGTGAACAACTCCCATCCTGTAGGAGAAACTGAGTTTTGCTCTGGTCACTTGCTTTGCAACAGGGCATAGCTTGCTTCATTCCTGAAAAATCATAGCTATTCTTCCCATTAGGCTGGACTCAGCATCCAAAGGATTGGTGGAAATTCTAACAGTGACACAAGATCAGATCTATTACTGTTTGGGAGGTGCCAGATTACATTTGACTATCTGATTCCAGGTGCTATCTCTGTTGCTTTTAGGAGAGAGGAATCCCAGCTATAAGCCTAGGCTTGGCAGTCTGGTGTAGCTTCCAGAGATTGTTTCTGTCACACCTTGAAATTCCTCAGCTCCCTCCATGCCATTGGCCTCATCTGTTGCAACCCAACAAAAGCTGCTCCAGTATCCTCTATGGAAACATTTTCTCTGGCCTTCGTAGCAGTCTCCAGAAACTGTTTATGTAGGTACTGCCCTTCTGCCTTATGGGAATTGGAAACAAGCCACATCCAGACAGATATGTTCACCCATGTGGGAAGTTCCTGACTTTACTATCAGGCACCAACTGTTGCCCTTTTCTTTGTCAACATTATGACCAATGTGCTCTTTTCTCATTCAATGTCCATCTATCACATTAGTGCACTTCTAAGCTGTCTCTTGTCTCAAGACTGGCTTGAAAAAAAAATCTGCTTTCTTCTAAGTTTTACCTGTCCTTGCTGTTGTATCTCCTCCAAAAGCAGGGAGCCCAACCGAGTTTCTCAGTTTTCTGAGCTGGTGTCTGACACCCACGGTATCCTCACGGGAAGGAATTCACTCACACACACATTCCTTCCTCTGCAAAAGGCCCGTGCACTCTCCTTGTATTTTCTCCTGGTTCTAGCTGTGGTAGTCACTTTGCAGACCTTGTTTCATTAGCTTGGATTCATAATAAAACACCTGTACCTTCAGTTGTATAATCCAGTGGTGCAAGACAACACCTTGTTCTCTAAAAATCCAGTGGCCTCCCTACTACAGCTAAGGTCCTCACATGCTAACAGATGAATTTCCTAGAAGTGATGACAACAGCTTGCTCCCCATGTTATATCTCTTGCCCCACTTTCTTTCTCCACTCACACTCACCTATCTCTGCACTGGAGTGCACAGTAAAGTGTCTACAATACCTACAGCTTCCCCAAGTTGTTTTTACATGTAGAATAATAGGCAGCAAAACTAGTAGCTTGGGATGCCTGCTTTGTTCTTTAGCTCTGAGGCTGACATCCCCCCTTCTGCCTTGCTTGAGCCACATCTGCAGGATGATTGACTAATTCCTGCAACCTGAACCCCAAGCTCACCAAAGGCTGGGTATGTATGTGTAAAGCAAGGTAGCTGGTTAGGGACTGGAAGCTGTGCAGCTGCATTACCAGGTTGCTGTTCTCAGGTTACTTAGCTCTGCTGGCTGTAGTTTTCCTGTCTGGCACTGCATCATGACACGAGGATTTCTGTCTTTCTGCTGAGTTTGACAAACGTCAGAGCAGCCTTGCTATAAAAGTCTATTCAGACAAGAAGCATGGTATTGCAGGTAGTTCCATGTCTGCTCCAAACAAACCACTGCCCTCTCAGAAGATGGACTCTGTTTGAAACTGGATACAGTACAGTTTTCAGCATATCTAATAACACAGTGCAGCAATTTTGGGCTAATTTGATGACACACTCCATTATGTCCAATAGATTGCCTATGTATTCACTGTCGTGCTGTGGCAGAAACTGCAGTGGGAGTTGGATACATACCACTGGGTTTCCTTACACCTCATGCTCCTTTCAGCACAGGACAAGCCTGTCTTCCATTTTCTCTGCATTTGCTTGTCCATTTGTCCTTCACGAAGATGAAGCCCAGCAGCTTTTCTGCACAGGTTTTTACTGAACTAAAGCTTCCAGACTTGTGTCTGTGACACCAGGGAGGGAGGACCCTGCCCTATGCAGTGAGGTCCTGGTCTCACAGATCCAGGGACATTGCTACTGGCATTGACATGGAACAGCAGAGCTCAAGGACAGAAGGTATGGCATGGTGTGCATTGACCAAATGCAAGTTGTCATCAACTGTCCTGAAATCCAAGACCTTGGCACCAGTTCCCCTCTGTGGGGCCACCAGGAGCAGGGAAACAATGAATGAGAGGTGGCAGCAGACAGGGAACCCATGTGTTTGGGTAGAAGCCTATGGGGACACCCACAGCCTGGATATGGCAGAAACTCTTGCTGATTATGTTGTTATTTATACACCTTAACCATATGGAAACAATGGACCTGTGGCACTGTACAGCTCACTCCAAAGCACTGACACTAAAATAATTTTACTGCTGTTTTCTGAGTTACCCTTCTTCTAGCTGGATTTTAGCTAGTTGCTTCCTTGGGAATCACCTCATTTTATGGAAAAAAATGCCATTATTATTGTTGATAGACAAGTGAAAATTGCTTTTTACACCCTTCTCCCTTCCCAGTTACCTTCAAGGCTGCTAAGCAGAAGTTCTTGCAGGGGGAAAAAGACAAAAAAAGTCAAGATGTTCTTGTTCATTCCTTCCACAGAATGCACATGACTCTAATTCACCTTGAAAAAGGCAGCAAATTAACCTGGAAAGCTCCAGATGAGGAATTACAGCTTCAAGAGTGCTTCTAAAATAGTGGTGTCCTATCCTAGTGTTCTAACTGCCAGCAGTTTTCATACCCTCTTCAAAAGCTTGCTGCCTGCACCCTGGTCAGAAACAAATTCCCACTATCCCCTCTTCACCTGAGGGTGAACCCTCTCTCCCTTCCATATGGATGGACTACAGATTAGTCCTCTGGCTTTGCGAATTACGATTTACATTCTTAGCTGCTGTTCATCCACTTCAGTTTGCTAACCTTCCTTCTGACGTAAAATGTAAAATGCTTGAAATATCTAAGTTTTAAGTAGGTACAGGGAAGAGATGCTCTAATAAATTACCTTGTGCATAAAGATGATGTCTTCTAGTCTTGCAGGTATTTGTGCATATTTGGGGCATGCGACATCGAGGTGGAAGGCTCCCCCCTCCCTTCCCCACCACGTGGTCCTGAGATGTCCCAGGAAGGAGATACACAGAGACCACACAAGGGGGAAGCAGAGGCGGGGTTTATTCACCTGGTCAGGGGTATTTATAGGGCTTTAGGGGATGTTGTTTAGCCTATAGGAATCGAGGGTTAAGAACCAATGGGGAAAGGGTTAACAAAGGACCAATAAGGGGGTGTTTCACATAGTCCTGCCAAGGCAAATTTCTGCATAGGATGAGAGTTTTCTCAAGGGGTCTTGGGAAGAAGAAAGATGATTCAAGGAAAAAAAAGGCAAAGGATCCATTTTACAATACAGTAAAAGCCTCAGTTTTTAAGGCACTAGGCCTGATTCCTTCATCTTCTTCAGAGATCCATCTCCTGCATGATTTATTCCCCTTCTGATATTGTAAGTGGATTGCCACGGGGGCACATAAGATTTCTATTATGTATTGACCCCTAAGGCAGTCAAATCACAGAAATTAACCCCAAGAATTTTTTGTACAGAAAACAGAGAAAAACAGCACCATCAACTAAAGGGCCCAGACTGGCTACTGGCATTAAGACTTGGGCATGCAGCTTCTCTGAGGCACATGTGGAAAGTGAGGATTGGGATTGGGTATCGGGCCTTCAGTGAGTGACCATCCCAGAAATAGAAACTGCTTCTGTCAGCAACAGCTGAGCTCACCAAGGCTTGCTTTTCAGAGCTATGAAACTCATTTATATAAAAAGAACTTGTGCAAAGGGGCTGCTCAGCCGTGGCTACAGAAGTGACTACAACATCTATTAGTCATATAACAGCGGGAAAAGAAAAAAAGCAGAAACATGAAACTACTTGGAATGCAAAGTTTAAGTGGTTACGCGTTCAGGGAAAGCTGCCTCCTCCACTTCCATTCAGCAAACTCTTCAGAACGAAAAAAAAGTTGAATCAGTCATCTCATTGAGAAAAAAACATCTTCTTAGGGAAAACAATCAAATAAATGGCTGGGTTTGGGATAAACATCCACTGTTACTATCAAATCCACCATGTTACACAACACAGAAGGAAACAAGACAAGATGGGAAAGGCTTTGTGCAGGTGCAAGATGCACAACATGCCCTTACACATTGCTTTGGTATATTTTCTGTCACTGTCTTTGACAGCCTGTAGAGATTGTTCACAAGGTAAAATTACTTCCAACCATCTTTGAGCCCTTCCTTGGCTAAACAGGCCCAGGAAGTACCTCTGGTTAAAATGCTGTGGGGCAGTCAGCTGCAGCTGTCAGTTTTCCTGCTTTCCTTTCTTTCTTGATACTGGCCCTTTGTTAGTATGAAACCAGAGCTTTGCTGTAGTCTACAGACAACAGAAGTCTTGGCCTGACTTTCAGGATCTTGAGAAATCAGCAGTTTCCACAGAGGTGGCACAGAGGGCTCTATGGTGCTGGAGGTGCTCCAGCATAACTTTGGGCATCACCATGTCACCTAAGCTGCTCAGAGGGCAAATTCCCATTCGAATCGCGTGGGAACTGGAAGCAACAATCGCTAAGCACCAGTTTGAAAGGGATGTGTATAAGGTGCTCAAATTGTTTTATGGACAGACACTGTCTGCTTGTTCTGGATATTACTAGCACTATTTCACGTGCTGTGCCTTCACATTTAGCACACATGCATGAAATTTAAAAAACACTCCAGAATTGTAAAGTTGGGAGTAGCAAACTTTAAAAGTCACCTAAACTCACTGCTTGTCTGAATTGCTTCTTTCTGCTTCAAGCTTAGTGCAGTTTGTGCCCAAATACACAGTGTTTTTCCAGTTTTGCCTTAGGCTGGATTTTTATTTTTTTTAATAGGAAAGTGCTCTGTAGTGACCTTAATAAGAAAGAAATAGACGCCTATGTTGCCAAAGGTCTTAGAAATTACATTGCAAAGTAAACATTACACAGCTAAAATATGCTTTATACACTTCAGTGGAAATTGAGTACCAGCCCTAAGATGATTGGAAAATCTCAACAACAACTTGCCAACTATTTTCAGAGAGCTGAAATTGGCTGTGTGTGCTGAGATCATTAACAAGACCAAGAAAAAATGTATTCAGTGCAATTTCTCATCTATGAGGTTACTTCGCCTCTCCAGCAGTCTCCAGAGAAAGCCTCTGGCTGCCTCTTAAGGTCACTGAATCATTTCACTACGATGAAAGATGTGGCTAGCTGGAAATGTTGGAAAGGCTCCCCCTTCCTCCACGTTGCTGCATCAGTGAGTCACTTCAGTCACCTCATGGGTGAGCGTGCACCGCACCCAACCTGCCCTCTGCCCCGGCCATCTTCTTCTCTTTGTCTTCCTTCTTGTGCTTTTACTTTCACAACAGCATTAAACTGTTAGAGAACTGTGTATTTTACATTCTGTGGACAGAATGAGAATAGAGACCAAAAAGAAAAAAACAAACAAAAGGCAAAACCCCACCAAACCTGATTCAGGCTGCCTGACCTTGGGAGTCTTTGACTTTGCCACTTGTAGGCAATTACAGGTGGGAGTCAGCAATGTTCCCTCGGGGCTGTGACAGAGCAGGAGGACAAAGTGTCCCAGGGCAGGAACAAAGCTGTCTTCTACACCACTTGAAGCTTGGAGACAGCAACTATTGACAGTCAGGACTGAAAGTCGTGCCAGTTTAGGAACAGTTGATACGCATGGTTTAGCACACCATGTAATCAGTAACAGAAGGAATTGTAGGTTCCATCAGTCAGGATTCTGTCACAAAGAGTGGCAGCTTTTCTCAGCTGTGACCCAGCAGAGCATGGATGAACAAGACCAACATGCCTTTGATAAATGCCTTTATTTCCCTCAATAGGAGATAGCAGGCTGTTCCCTTGGAGAAACAAATTCCAAAAACATTACCTGCAAGACCTTGGCAACATTTTCTTCCCTTATCCACAAGTTTGCAAGACACTTCTCTTTCAGCTTTGTTTTCTATTTCATCTTTATAACTTGCCTTTCTTTAATGCTCAGTTCTCTATTAGACTGAATTCTTGCAGAAAGCACCACTGGGTTACTAATGGGGTAGTTCAGTAGTGCTGGTAACAAACCAGGCTATCTCTTAGTCTCCCTCAGAGTTCATCTATGCAAAGTTCATAAGCTATAAAGCTGTCACTGGCCTTCCACTGCAGTCACTGCAGCAACTCCTGTTCCAGCATGTTTGGCCTGGGCTGAGTCCAAGGCACTGCATTCCACTTTTTCGGAGCAGCAAAGCTATTTCAGTTGCTTCCACCCATAAACTAGATCTCAGATGTCTGTCTCCTCTGGCTCTCTGCACTGCCAAAATCACGGAATAGTTTGGGATAAAGGGTCCCTCTGGAGATCACTTACCTCACAGCAAGGCTAACTTCAAAGTTACAGCAGGATGCTCAGGGCCCCACCAGTTGAACTTCTCCAAGGACGGAGATCCCACAGCCGCTGTGGATAGCCTGTGCCAGACTTTGACTGCTCTCATTGTGAAGGATTTTTTCTCTTGCATTTAATCTGAATTTCTGTCGCTGCAGATTGTGCATTTGTTCTTTCATTGTACCTCTTGATCTTCTGCTGTGCCCCTGTAAGAAGATTCTACTCATCCTACTCCTTATCACCCTCAGGCAGCTGAAGAGAGCAGTGAGTTGTCTCCCACTTTATTCTGCATCTCCCTGAATCTCAGTGGTCTCTGATTGGCAGAGAACCCAGAAACACAGGTGCTTTGCCAATAGGCATCCTCAAAGAGTGAGGACAATTGAGATTTCAGACATCCTAAGTACAAACAAGCCACTTCCAAATATCTCAAATTGCCTAAAATCCCAGTGGAATCCGGAAAAAAAGGTCACCTTCACTGAACATTAGTGGGCTGAGTATCCAGCCTCACTCAATTAAAAGTTAAACATGGGATGCTACCCTTACATATTCCATTCTCATGCTTCTAAAGACCCAGGTAGGATTTGATCTGGGATCTTCAGTTTCAAAGGACAAAAGAGTCAGGCCAGAGTGTCCTCTAATTTTGCATCTTGCAAACCGCTTCATTTCCCCACCAGATTACATTATTTTTAGAATGTGTTCAGTCTCCTTATGACCTGGTTTCTTCACATTATACCATGAATGATTAACGTATAACTTTTCCCTTGAGAGGAACCCGCATCTCAACAGTCAGCAAAGTTATTACAGTTCTGCAACAAAAATGCACTTCTGGTCCAATCATAAATATGTTTCTGACCATTATTTTGAGAAGAAGTTGCTTCACTGAAGTAATTTGATCATTCAGCAGCTAACAGGACAAGACTTGCTTTTACAGGCCGCTGATTGAGGATGGCAAATATCAAGCAGGCTTCTGGACACTTGAGACTGTGTGTTTTCTTTCAATTTATGTTTTTGTGCTGCTTATAGGAGAATATTTTTGTGCTGTGTTCCTCTATACAGACATATTATTTCCATAGGGAAATAAGCCTGTATTTTCAATAAACTATCTGAAAAATATCAGCTAAAGTAAAGAGCAAGGAAATGCTGTCTTAAAGCCTCAGTGACACCTGGGGTTCATCCAATGGATATGGTATTCCCTGGGGGAGGGTTCCCAGGGAACTTGTTAGATGCTGCAATGAGTGCATCTGAAGGGACAGTATATTAATGCAGGAGCATCACCAAGGAGAGAGAGAATGAAAACTGACTCCCAGACACCGCCCATCTTCACTTCCCCAGGGGGTGATCCAGCAGAGCATGGTGCTGAGGAACACCAGTGGGACTGAGGGGAAGAGGAAGACCAGCAACCCTTTTCCTTCCTTTTCCATTGCCCCCACACTTCACTGTATTTCAGTTTTCCCCCAGGATTAGTCTCAGCTTGTGCTGATTTCCCATTGCCCAGGACAGAGGCCAGCTATCAGGAGAGAGGTTTTCCCACACGACCTACAGCGAGCCAAACTGTACCACCTAAAAGGCATCAAGGAAAATTTGCATGGCCAGGAAAATTTGCAGCACTTGTTTCAACATCAGTATTGGCATGTTATTCATGCCTCTCTGATGACAACCTATTTCTCCCTCTATAGGTATTTAAATGATTCTGCTCAACAAGAGCCATCAAGACTGGAGGCAAGGGTTATAAAATGCAGAAGAGCTTTCAGTAGACAAAACATTACCAGCTAGCCTAGTCCAGAAGTGCTCCTAGAAAACAGTAACATCAGTGTATGTGCTGGAAGTCCAGCACCAGGTTTCTGTACAGAGCAGAGGAAGAGATGCAGCATGATTGTCAGTGGAACCGGTAATCATTTGACCCAGACGCACATTCTGATAAGCAAAACCGTGCCTTGGTGGTGGATGTGGTCATTTGACATAAGGCCAAAGGAAGAATGGAGTACAGTTTCTTAGTGCTGCTTGAAGGAAACCTACCCTTGCATCAAGCCTGAGCTGCAGCTGCTCTGCAGAGAGCAGAGATGGTTTTGGGTGTTCATCAAACACCTTCTGCTGAAACAGACAGTAACTGCAGCCAATCAGAGTTACAGCCTGGTGGTTTGTTCTCATCAGTGCAGAATCTCACTTGCCTTGCTGAAAATGAGAGCCATTCTGTTTATATTCTCCAGTTTCTCTTCCTGTCCCTCTTCTCAAAATTGCCATGAGAGCATCCTTCTTTCTTAACTGTTAGGGTCTACCTTCTCGTTAGCTTTTTCTTCAGGCAGTTTATGTGTGCTCTGCTTACTGTGAATGTTTTCCTATGAACTGGTTTTCCTCATTTTTTCCTAACTAGCCTTCTGTTATTCTGAGGTGTCAGAGCAGGGAGGATGCTTTCTTCTGTAAAACAGAGGAGCTGCTGTCCTAGCACCAGCCTTCACAGTCTTCTTCCAAGGCCAGATATTTTGTGGATTGCTCACCTAAATTTATGGAATATAAAGCATGCTAAATCCTGAATGCTATTAAATAATTACCAGCCATTTGTATGTGCTGGACAGCTGGCTATGTATTATGTTAATAACGATTACAGGCTAAGTTTTAACATAAAAATACATTTGATTTGAGATTTTGGCTGACTTGGAGTGTTTACTCTTTTTCTTTCCTGCTTAAACACATAAATTCAGCTCTATCTATAAAATGCTCTGAAGCAGTCCTGGGTATCAGGATACACAGATCTGCATTCTGATCCTTTTATAAAAACAGCTCTTGCTTTTCCCCGAAAGCCAACATTCCCAAGGTTATTTGTGCAATCAAGGTCAGGTGCATCATAAAAGCTATTATGTAGGATATGCTTGCCTTTAATCTCCTCCTCCTTTATGACCCTTGTTTCCAGACTAGGAAGTGCTCTTGATTGCAAAGTCTTTGCAGGAGTTATATAAAAGAAAACATGCTGGTTTATTTTTGTATCTGCTATTCAAAATCAATTATGCTCTGATCAGCTGTACTACTACTAGAAACTACTGTGTAGATGTTTCCAGTAGAGGTCAGGAGTTCTGTTTACCTAACACTTACCTTTCTGCCCAGTCCTCCTCTTTTAAGAAGGGGCTAAACATGTTCTTTGAAGAACATTTTCTGCAACTGCAAAGTGAAAGGTCTCTGGCTGTGAAACCTGTATCATGATATAAATATTGATCCACCATCCTCGCCTGTACTAAGTGCTGGCATATTTGTCACTGGTGTCAGCTCGTTTTTTATGAAACCCTCCTGGTTCCAGGGTGCAGGCAGCAGAGCCTGTCCCCAGCTGTCCCCGCACAGGTGCCGCCAGGAGAGGGCAGCGGCTCACAGCGCATCCCTCGGGTGCGCAGCCCCCAGTTCTCCCCTACCCGGCTCCTGGTCCCCGGTGCTCTCCGCACTCACCGGGACTCACAGCCATCCCCTCTGCTTCTCCCTCTTAGCCAGAAGGAGACACCAGTCCTGGGTTTAACCAGACCTGACTATTGGAGGACTTGGTTTAAAATCCCAGTGCTTACTTACACCATTCTTAAACCTCCTTAAAATCGTCTGCCTAAGAGGTAAATCACCTCTGCAAGTGCTGCTTAGAGCTGCTCTCTCCACTTTTGAGGCCAAAAGGCAAAACTGAACATAGTTGTGTTTGGGTTTTTTGTTTGATTTGTTTTGCTTAAGTATAATTCTAGAAGGGTGGAATGGATGGGTTTAGACTGTGAGAGGTTTGAATGGAAAGTATTTGTTCTGTTGGTTTGGGAACTTTTTAACTTCCACTTCATAAAGTAAAATCTTACACTGATTATTATTTTTTCTGGCCAGATGTAGCCAGACAGTTGGCCCCATGCTTTTGAAGGTTTCTGAAACCTTGTAGGTTGCTCCTTTCTGACCAAATGAGATGTAGTTTTTAATTATTTTGGTTTTCCTGTTTTGCAAGGAAACCTTAGGCAAATACTGCATATTGAAAAAAACAATGAGAAACTAAGCAGAGAATCCATCACCAGATTGCCAGGTCTGGTTTCAGGAGTTCTCATTCATTTGAAAATCTACTTGTATAGCTTTGTAACAGTGGGACTGGGCAGCAATTCGTCCAATCTACTTAGCATGGAAACCAGTCAGGTGTAAAGATGACTTCTTAAGCCCTTATTTAAACTTCTAAAGACAGAAGGGTCTTTTTCTTGATGATTTGGAAAAATCTGTACAATTTTAAAAAGAAACACAGCTGATAATAGTTAGCTGATAATAGTTATGCCATCTGTATGCATGGGAGGTATTTCCTGGTCTTTTCGGCAAACTCATCACCATTCCACTGAGCAAAAGTGCATTTGCATCGAAGAAGTCTCAAATCCCTACTAGCTCAGCACACCAAGAGCCGCTCTCACACTCCCTTCCAAACCCAAGTGCTGTGGGAAGCAAAGCAAATTGATAAATTAACAGAAGATCTTTCAGGGAGGCAATCCTTTCTAAATATACAGAAAGGTGTTAGCACTCAGACCTAGAATGGCCCTAAAGCACTGAGGCGCCATTGATTTTAAAGGAAACAAGGCAATTAGGTAACTGCATAGGCTACAGATTTCTTTTATTCTTTTTAATTTTATTTTCAAAAAGCTCCTATTTCTGCTAGGTGAGCTGAGATTCTGATTTCCTACAACAGCTGGTGAAATCGAATTAGTAGCATTTAGTAAACATTTGCCTTCCCGTGGCAGACAGTACAGTTGCTGTAGACATGTTTCCCACTTGCTAAATAGGATGGAGACACCGTGTGTCTAACCAATTACATGAATACCAAGATATCTTGCTTCTGTATGTGTGGAAGAATCTTCACTTGGTTTCACTTTAAATACTTTTACCAGGTAATTTATCACCTCATAGCATTACCTGTGCTGCTGGCTGATCCTAGTGGAAACACTGTGAATGTCCACGTAGACAAGTCTAAGGCAGTAAAAGTGCAACTGTGCCACAGGGGTCATGGACTCCCCATTACACCAGCTCAGGAGAGCAAATGGACAGGTATAGACAACTCATATGGGATTCAGTTCCCTTGAAGCTTCACCTGTTTCCAAATGAAATGCAAACAGTACAGTTTTCCATTTCTTGCTGTCGCATGGCTGGACCATCTCTGTTTGAAAAGCTGGAGCTGCAGCTGCCTCTGAAGGGTGTGAGGCAATTCCTCTCATGACAAAATTCAGGACCTTTCTCCGGAACACAGGCTTCCTTCACAGACTGTGCCACTGCTGTACCTTCTCTCAGCAAGCAGGAGGTTCCTCCACGGCTTTTAAAAACTTTCTAACAATTATGGATCAGATTCCCGGAAAAAGTGTTGCTTTAACATGTATTAGACTTGGAAAAAGCACAATAAATTCTTTTTAAAAAGCAATTGCTTCACTTCAGGGAGCATACTTTCCCAGACTACAAGAGTTCCAGATGTATCATGATGGCCCTCAGGCCTTCTGGTGCCATGCTATTTCACAAACATTGGTAGACCTTCCTTATAATCAAGGAAGCTGCCTTCTGCCCAAACTGTTGGATTTGTAGGAAGACAAAGTGCCCAGGTGGCATGGGGTGACCTTGGTCACCTGCTGGACGGCCACCCAGCTGCTCTCTCCCTGCTCAACAGGATTGGGAACAGAAATAAGATAAAAAGCTTGAGGTTTGAGATAAAGATAGGAAGGTCACTCAACAATAATCATCATGGCCAAAACAGGTTCTGGGAAAAATAATTTATTTCCAGTTAAATAGAGTTAATAGAATGAATAGTGAGGAACAAATACAAAAACCAAAACGCCTTCTCTCTAACCTCTTCTTCCAAGGCTGTTTCACTGCTTCATTCCTGACCCCTCTATCTCCTCCGTGCTCCAAATGGTGTGGGGGTGGTTGTGGTCAGCCCACAGCAGCTCCTCTCTGCTCCTTCCTACTCATGCTCCAGTGTGGGTCCTTCCCATGGACTGAAGTCCCTTGAGATAATCTTGCTGCAGTGTGGGCCCTCCATAAGCTGCAGTCTCTTCAGAGCATGTCCACTTGCTCCACCATGCAGTCCTCCGTGGGCTGCAGTGTGGATACCTGCTTTGACGTGGTCTCCTCGACAGGCTGCAGGGGAATCTGCTCTGGCACCTCCTCCCCGTCCTTCCTCTTCCACCTTAATGTCTACTGAGCTGTTTATCACACTTTTGTCCTCACTCCTCTCTCTGCTGAGCAGTGTTTTGCCTTTTCTTAAATACACTTTCATGGAGGCACCAGCAGCTGCTTTTTGCCAGAATGCAGAGCAGGACACCAGGGAGTCCCACCCTGTGGTTCTACAACCTTTAGAAGTGGACAGTGCCCTGTCTTCAAGCAATCCCCCAGATCTTCACACTATGCATGGGAAAAATGCTCCACTAACAAAGGCCCTATCCCTATTTCCAGCCTAGGTTGAGTCTTGGGTGGCTTATACCCATGTGGTTTGTGTCACACACTTAAAATAGTTAATTTTCCTTCATGCTATTTTTGTGATGTCTGTGTTGGGTGCAACTACATTCTTTCTCAACCCTGCTCTTGCCAAATATCGTTTTTGCAGGACTTCTCAATTTCTCTGACTGCCCCAGTAACTCTTGTGTCCAGTGCATTCTTTTACAATCAGTTTGCTTGAGAGCAGGTGTATTCATCAAAAGGAAGTCCCACCAGAGCCTCATCCTCCCACTCTTGCACATTCCTTCTTCTACTAAAAATGGACCAATTAGCAAGTAAGACTTTTCCCCCTTTTTTTTTCCTAGTAGCAGCTATGAGTTGTTGAACAGATGGTTCTCAAGTATCTTTCCTTCTCTCCTCTTCAGTCATGTTCAACCAAAACTTCCACAGAAACAGCTGAAATTCTGTTACTTGTGCCTAAGGGGGATTTACACTAGTTCCCATCTCTCACTCCAGCCATCAAGGTCATCTGGTTGTTGCTGTAGAGTATGTAATCTTCCTTGGCACTGATAGTACATCCTAATGTTGTCATCTCCAATATTCCTGCAAATAGTCCTGCTTTTTACACCAGGTTCTGTCCTAAGACATTTTTAATGGGCTCCATTCAGCCTGAAAGCATTGAGACACACCAACTGCTCCTCAGTTGACCTTGCTTGTCTATGGATCCTGTTGCTGGTCATCACACCCTCTAGTTTAAATAATAATTTCCAAGATTAAAAATACTACCTATTCCAGATGGATGGGCGATGTATTTCCTTTATCTACATGGTACTTTTTATTAAAAAACAATATGGATGTCATGTGTGATTACTCCCAGAAACACTGTTACATTTTCTCCTATTTTCTTTTTACTTCCTTGTACTCAACCATTCCTCCCATTTATTCTGAAACCTTTCATCATACTGAAATCAGATACCAAGTCTACCAGCTACCACTTACTGCATTCTTCCTATAAAAAATAGACTATGTACATTATATGTTCTTCAAACATAAAACATGTAGCTCTCTTTCCTCCTTCTCCACATCCCAATTTGACTGATTTAAACAAAACACGACTTTTTTTAATTTATTTTTAAACTGGACCTTTGTTGCTCTCATTCCTCCTTTCCATTTAAGATGATCTTAGCATCTTTGACTTAAAATCTAATGCCTCTACAACTGTCATGTCCTGGGAACCATTTCTCCTGCTCATCCACATGTGCTGTACTGAAACTGAGAAACATACGGACCTTGCTTTGTATATGCATCGATCTAAATCACATGGATTAAAAATTGAAAATTTAATTCAGCTTTGCTGTAGAAGCCAGTTCTTGAAATATCCTGATGATTACAACTAATCACCTTTGTTGGTTCGATAATTCTTGGCAAGAGCATGACAGTGACAACATAAGTTAATCTTCTGTACTAATGCAACTCTGAGCCACATTTCTCTAACAGGAGATTTCTATCTGTACCATCTCCTGCACTGCCTAGAGGGGATTCCCAGCAGAACCCACAAAGTAATTTGGCCTCCAATTTTATTCATACTTTTCAGCATCCAGCTTACTTTTACATCTCTTTTTTGAATAAAGCATACCTTTCAACAATATACATTCCAGTCTCATACAAGAGACACACATTTTACCAACTTATGCATCAAGACAGCTACCAAATATCAAAGGCAGAAGCAACTCCGAGAACAGCTCTCCACTAGGTGTGAGGCTTTCTTAGCCCTAATTTTGGTGGTAGAAGTCCAATCAGAAGCTCTGACGCTTACTTAGTATCTTCCTTGCATCAAGGAAAAGGCACAATCAACTATAAATATTTCCAGTTTCCTCTGCTTTTCTTCTTCCTGCCAACTCAGGAATCCCAGAGCCTGTGTGACCCCAGCCCCAGAGGTGGTTTGCACATCTGTGACACAGCACTTGGGGTCTTCATACCAGGACCACCCTAAGAGAAGCTATGTTCTGGGCCTTTGAGCTTACCTATCCCATTCACAGCTTAACAAAAGCTGGACACTTCTCTCTCCATCACTCAGGCTGTAGGGCCCAAACACAGGGAGTGAATCTGGTCAGCTCATGAGCTGTGCAAGATCTTCACCTAACAGTTTGAAGCTTGTTCATTTACTCTGCAAATAGGTACCAAACTGCCTCATTCTCCTCAGCCAACTTTACATGAAACCTCTCCATCCCATTGGCAGCAGTTGGCCTGTTCTCATCTCTCCAGCCCTTACAACACAGGAGATCCTTTCTGAGGATGCTTTCATAATCACAAGCAGCAATCACAGCTATTCTGCTAGGAAAACTGCAGGTGACCAGGGAATTGAGGGAATTCAAAGGCTGTTACTTGTCCCAGGTCAGGTAAATGCACTGGGAGCTCAGCCAGGTGGGCAGACCCAAGGCTCCTGCCCTGATCCATCAGTTATGGTAAGATGCTGTCTGATCTAACCCCTGTAGACGCATCTCAGACACTTTTCAGTTGCTGCTGAGTGTAGAAGAGTGGCCAGGAGCCTCAAACTTCTCCATGCAGGTATGAACACTGCTGATGCTATACATGTTCCAAGATCACATCTCCTGCCAGTTTTGAACAGTCAGTGGGTCCACATGATGCAAAGCAATGGTAAAGCCATCATGTTTTGCCACTGACGAAGGTGAGGTCTGGAGCGCAGCAGCCCAGTCTCCACTGGCACAGCAGGGAAGGCCAGGTTGGTGCTGCCGCCTCTGCCTTCTGGGTACATCCTGTAGATTTGGCTTGTCATTCAAAGAACTGCACCGTACTGAGCTTTGCTTAGAAAAACACTCAATTTCCAAGTTGAATTGGCATGTGAAGAGGAAACAGTCTGAACAACCACCTCAGGCATTCAGAGCACCCTCCCAGGGGAGAACAGCATAGCATGAAACCTCTGAGCCCTTCACATGAAGTGTAACCTCCATTTCCCTGGTCCATGATTCTTGCTTTAGCAGACTGCGAGTGAGGAATAGACAGCTATAAGTCCATCACCAGCCTGTCTGGGATTGTTTCAATGTTCTGATTAAACACTAAAGTTGGAGGGGGCTCCAAAACAATCACTTCAGCACAAGAGGAGGTCTAAGGAAATTGCAAAAATGCTTCCATTCTGGAGAGAGGTACTATTGCCATTTTACCGACAAGACAGCTGAGGCAGAAAGTCCCTCTCAGACGTGTCAAGCTTTTCAGGCACTCATCATCTTGGAATTAGTTTGGCTGCTCTGTATTCAGTGAGTCAGTAATCCCACTGGGAGGTTTAATGCATCACACGGACCAGTATTTCTACAGCCAGGCAAGGGAACAGCGTTTAACAACAGCCAAGGGTTCCTGTAAAGAATTTGTTACCAAATCTCCAGTACGCTAAATGCCTCTGAATATCTGCAGCTGTTCTTCCATCATGGTGGTCCCCCCTTGGCCTAACGTGATGGGGCAATGCATGAAATTGGTACAAACCCACAGAATTCAGGCAAAGATCATCAAAAGTGTTTTAATGATTAAACCATGTCAAACATTAACAATGAAGTATATTCAGATGAGCCAAGGGTTTATTTCTAGCACATTTAGACAGCTTATTTTGAACATTATAGCTGCTGTACTGAGCTATGTAAAGACTCTGCAAACCAGTACCTAGAAATGAAGACACACGCACAAGCTTTGATAATGTAAACATAAAATACACTGTCTCCTTCAAAACAAGGAATGAAAATCCAAAAGGCTAGTAGGAGAACTTATTAATTCCTTAAGAGATGTGCAAAAATTTTAAAAAAGATTTAAAAACAATTAAACATGTTAAAACTGGCATTTATATAAATATCAAAAAAACAAATAGTTAAACTTGAGCAATGACCAGCAGAACGTCTTGCACAATTCAATTTTTCAGAGCTTAATGAATAAAGTATTCATAAGCCAAACTCTACCATGGCAGATACCAGAATACCAGCAATACCAGAATACCAGCAATAGATACTGGGTTTGCAACTGACTCCTCGTATGTGCAAGGCAAGATTTTACAAGGAAGGAGTAACTTTAACCAGCACTCAAACCAAATCCTCAGATAACAAGCCAAAACATTACCAGTGATATACACAACTCACATTACAGAAACAGACATTTCCAGCACATTTCAGTAACATTTAAAAAACATTAGGTATGACTTAAACTGTTTAAACTTGCTTGTTTGGGAAAAAAACACCTTTGTGTTAGGCACATTTTAAAAGTGAACATATGCTACATGAAGAACAGTTCCAATACCAACTTAAATACAGAAAATTCCATCAGAAAAGCATCTTTCTGTCTCCACGTTTAAATACGCTTTTGGATATGTCACAGACTTAAACGGTAGCTGCTAAAATGTGGATATGGCTATGGTAATAACACTTGAAACTCTGCCAGTTTCATATTAAAAACCACTCTTCATTTAGCATTTAAGAATCCTCAGAAATAAGAAAGGAAAAAAAGAAAAGAAAAAGTGAAAAGAATAGATGGGTCCACCCTGTATATGCTCTAAAACCTTAGAGATAGTATTGAAATCTTACTGGACTGTGTAAGCGCCAATTACTTTTACATTAGTGACATACGTCAAATAAAAAAATAAGATCTATTAAAAAGGCAAAATAACTTTTCCATCTGGTTTGTGACTGTTTAGTCAATTAAAGCCAAATATACAAAACTAAATGCGCCATTTCCAATTTCACTGTATCAAGTAAGAGATACGTAACAGTGTGTATCACATACAGAACAGTAAAATGATCAATGGATTCTTCTAAATGACTTTTTAATAAAAAGTCAGTCAACTGAAAAGTTGAAACATACCCTAATTTTTAAACCAGTAATAAGCTTTGGGCCCTGCTTTTTAATTTAAGGCATGTGTGTTTATGTACTGAAACCAGCATCATACAAATTACCTCTACAATCACATGCATGATCTATAGTAAAAAAAATGGAGGTTTAGATTACAGTGTTTTCAAATTGTGAATCATAATTCAGCACCTATCATATTGACTAGTAAGGCAACAGCAGTGTTGGATAATATGATAATACTCCCTTCCACAGTCTATAGCAGGGTCAGTGACAGCCCAGAATTATTTTTAAACTTTAACCTACTTTTATGTTCTGTATACAGTTTCTAGGGTGTTTGCACTGGTTAAGTCCTACATAAATCACACTATTCTAGGCAGGAATAGTTACAGTAGCCATTAGAGTATTAGTGCACAACTGTCATTGTGCTTACAATCAGATGATTTTGTTGTTGGGGTTATCAAAATGGTTTTTCAGTTTGGTCTTCAATCCTTCCTTTGTTTCCTTTGTTTCACATTGTTCTCAATGGAAGAAAAGCTGTTTGTGTACCCGTTCGCAGTGGCCGTAGAGCCGTTCTGATACTCTTTCCTCCTCGAGGATGCCTTCTTGTTGTAAGTCTAGAATATAGGGAAAGACACATGGTTTTGCTTAATTAGATATAAATAACCACTTCCTCACAGTAACTCTAGAAACACAAAAGTAAATATGCATTCATCATTTTTAAAGACCTTGTGCTGGTGGTAGAGTCTAACAAGCTCTATCGCTTCTTGTGTGAGACTACACTATGCCTTTCATTCATCACAGCAAGAGAATTAGTTCACTTGAAAAGAAAAAGGCTTGGCAGTATGATGGTAGTATTATGTTAATTGTAAATTAGAAACAAGGGAAGTGAATTTATGAGCAGACCACAGCATAAGAATATACTGAAAATGACAAATGAGGAAGGAGGTTTGAGGCACTGCAAGTGACAGTACGCTGAACAAAGTCAGAACAAGAAGCAGGTAAACAAGAAAAACGAGGGAAGTTCAGGGACAGAAATGTGAAAGGAATTTCCACTGGCCAACACGAGAATCAAAACCTAGAAGGATCAGAGGGACTCTGTCTAAACAAATTAGTGAAAAAATATACATAAATTGTTTTTTTCCCCAAAGGGGCTCAGCTGCCCGACAAGATCATGTTCCCCAAAATTTCTGTGTGTGAAAGGAAGTTAAATGGTTAAAAGTTAAAATATGAGTAAAACTGATGAGGAAAGTCAAGTAATATTTACTATTGTGTTTAATTAGCATGTTCATATGCATAAAGTGATAGGAATCATGGGACTGATTTTAAGAAGTACCAAAAGATCAGATGGGGAAGCCTGCAGTGTTTCCCCACCATGAATCATTCTTACCAGAACCAAAATGCTCAAATCTCTCAAAAGACATTTAAAATGTGTAACAGAGTTTACTTGTTTGGGGGCAGCAGGCTGTGCTGGTTTGATTTTCTGAAGGGTACATCTTTGAACAGAGCCTGATTATGAACTGCTCAGAACAACACATACCAAGTCTAGGTCTATTCAGACATGAAATGAGCTTTGTAGAAACACAACTCAAAACTCTAATTTTCCACGTAAAAATTCCAAAATACAAACAATTTCCTGTAAAGGTGAACCAGAACCAGATTTCTGTATGTTGGCAGTTTAGGAAGTCTCCCTTGATATGAAACAAGCATTTCCCCTTATAAAAGCAGTACTGAACAATTCCTATGGGTGCTTCACAGGTTCACATGCTGCTGGTTTATTTCAGACTGGAAAGCTGTTTCTTACATAATGCTTTTCCTCTCCCTTATCTGCAATTAAAATTGCACTAGTAAGCCACTTTTTGGTGCCACTCTGCTTACTGAAACTACTAATTGTTCTGAATTACAGATACAAAACATCAGAAGATTTGAAAGTGGAGAGTAGATCAACAAGTGTAGTTCTTTAAGAACCACATGCATGTTAGTGGAAGATAACAAAAGACTATTTCAAGTGCATCTTTCTATAAGCAGCTTTCCAGTGAGATATAGCCAGCAGAATACTATAAAGAGTTGATAAATGTTACTTTTACCTGAATATAGAAATTTGTAAAGAGGATAATCAAAGAAATCATGTAAGAAATCTGAAAATACAGCCACCCCTGAGGAAATGCACATGGCCAAACAACACCACAGCTGGTCTGGAAGATTGTCAGGACGAACTGAATCTGGGAAGAGGGAAAAAAAAAGAGAAATGGAACACATTAATGGAAGACAGGAAAAAACCCATTAGTGACCAAGGTCTCAACAGTTATTTCCAAAACAAGTAATAAAAAAAGGTAAAATTGTGTGTTTAGCAAGTTTATCTTTTCTGTAAACCTGAGTCAGCAGACATTCAGGTTGTGGTATTCTGTCCTTGAAGCCTGTTTATTTGATTAATATTGTTCTGTTTTAGAATTGTACAGTAAGTAATGTAGAATTGACTTACAAAAATCCAAAGGAATTCTTCCCAGCGAGAGCTCAGTGGGGTTTGACTCTAGCATCCTAACAAAGTAGATCTGCATCTCACTGCTTCAGTTGCAAAAGATTTGGGGCCACTTGGTCTACACATAGACCATGCAATCCTCTCCCACAGACAGGAGCTGTCTGACATATGGCTCCAGTGGAAGAATTTTTGTGGTAAAGGCTGCAGGGAATCTGGTGGGGGGAGTCAGAGAGGCAGACTGGGGTCAAATTACCTACAATTATCTCTTTTGGAAAAACAGAGTTTGGGCTTAAGTGCTGCAGAGGACCTTAAGCAAAATTCGTCCGTACATGAAGGCTACCAGATTAGGGAATGTTTATTTAAAAAGTGAAAGACTGTTTGTTCTGCTCTGCTATTTTGCTGCCCCAACAGCTATGCATGAAAAGCAGGCAAGGAAGTGGAAGCAGCTATGACAATAGCCAGGGTAGCAACCAAAGCACTGAGACACAGCACTGTGCAGCACTTGAACAACCAGGTTGAAGAATAGAGCCTAAATCTGGAAGGAAAAACAAAAACAAATCCCAAACCAAGGGAACTGCTTCATCCCTCTCAGCAAATAAAATGAGCCCACAGCTATAACACTTAGCTATTCTTTAGGAAGGAGAGTGTTAAAAAATAAGGATGTTGAGAATCAACACTCTTGAACTGAAAAAATAAGGATGTTGATAATCAACACTCTTGAACTGCTGGAAGCAAATGCTATTAACCATCAACAGAAAATGTTATTAAAACTACTCACAACTCTGACAGAGTGCTAAGGGAGTATGGGTGGGAGGGATATAACAAAAAAGCCTGCCTCTAGGTTTCAGTTTCCTCCCCTACAAAATGGGGAAGACAAACATTAATGCGCATTTCTTTGTGGTGTTCTGACAAGTCGTACACATGGAAACCTGGTTCTCGTGCAGTATCACTACAATATGTGCCATATATCTTAATTTCACTGCTCTTTTCACCTCCTGTACACAGCATTCAGGCTTCATCACTGTACACATGGGAAACAATGCAAATAGATGCAAAGAGTCCAAAAGAGAACTACAAGAGAAAAAATCTGCCCATTTAAAGTGCAGAAAGAGCAGAAATACTGGACAGTTTTTAATAAACCATTTGTGATTGCATGCAAAAGTGAAACAGAAAAGCATTGTCCCACAAGACTAGAATGGGCCTTGTTACTTCTGGACTGCACTGCACTTGGTTTCTGGTCTGTCATCAGCCTGACCAACCCAGCACAGGGAAGAGCATGTTAGCTCAAGTGGACTTGGAAGAAAAACTTCTCCCTCCTCCCTGGCTACTGAGTCCCAGAAAACCCAGCACCGCAACTCCCAAATACAATCTAGCCATACAACATGGTGAGGTGAAGAAAGATCACACAGATCTCAGCACTGATTCATGTACAGCATCAGCCCCAGCTCCCCACGGTTCTGAAAACAGAGCAAACAGACATGCAAGAACTGGATTTCTAAGGTGATTTAAGCACTACAAGATGTAGAAGGTACTAGCCCTCATTCTCCCTTCTTCTACCCCCTGCCAAAATTTCCTAACTCTGTAAAGACAAAAGGACCTCAACACGAATACAAGAGCCTGCTGAAGCACTGAAGAGCAAACCACTCACCAGCTGCCCCTGAGTGATGTACTTCTTCCACCACAGATAAGGACGCATTGCTGGAACAGCAGACAATCCGTAGTAGGAGTACATGAGGACATGGATAAAGCTGTTCAGTGTGGCACCAAAGTAAGCTAAAAAAAGGGCAAGGGAAAAAGAAAGTACACTGCATTATCGGGAAGGAACATGCTGTTTCATGGAACCTACAAAAATAACAAGTTCAAAATGTTACTATTTAAAATATGATTTCTCTAAGAAGAAAAGCAAGAGGATTTTTTTTCCATTTTGATTTTTATTCTCCTCACCCAATAGAGCAGCTGAGCTGCTTTACAGCTGCGTACTTTATGCCAGCCTTCTAGTTTATTTTCTTAAGTCACTTTTTCCCATCTACATTATAGTTTCTCAAGGGAACTGAGGAAGCTGATAAAAAGGAGGCACACACATACCAAACAACTGATAGCTTCACCCATCTACTTTTACACTTATTTCGCTTCCTTCCAGGCAGGAGCCTATTTTGTCGTTTATAATCAAAAACAATAGATATCTTCACAAATGCAAGTTAGGCATTTTATTTCCCCTTGTTTACAGCACCTTTAGTCATTAAGAAACTTTTAGCTTAACGCTGAACTGCATAGAACTGTGATGACCAAGCAGAACAAAAAGCTTGGAAGATGAAAAACACATGACTAGAAGGAGCACAAAAGTATTTTCAGGACCACACAAACACAAAACAGACTCTTAAGTGTCTGCAGTTTTGACTGCTATATAAACAGGGACTGACTTCCTTGGAGAAGAATATGTTTCCAGATGCACACTTTTTGTAAGTTCAGCGTTACTCACTGTTGTGCTGACAACACAAAACAAATATGAGTTTCTATGTTGTTTGGCTCAGAGAGCAGACTCCTGAGGAATGAAACCTCTTGGTCTGCACTGCCAGTAGTTCACATCCACTGGATCTGAAAAGGTTTCTCTTGGAGGGAGTGTTCAACAAAGCCAGTATCTATAAACTGCACATCTGAACCACAACTAAGTCATGCTAATGCAGTTAGGACACTGGATGCCTGCTAAATGCAATGAAAGTAGAGAATTGAAGCCAGATTGCCAGAGGTTAGCAGAATTTAGACAGGAGAGAGAAAATCTTCCACTTAAGATGCATTTGGTCACATTCATTAGTGCTCAGGGAACAAGATTTTAATTGAAATAATTTGTTACGGCTAGTGGTATAATGAGATTAAATTAAGAAAGTAACATCTCAAGTGAACTTGACAGATACAAGGACAAGAGTCACTATTAGCCATCTTGCAGCTGAAACAAGCTTCTGGTCCTGACTTCAAAAAGAGAATTGTTTCATTAGAGGGTCAACTACCACAAAAACAGAGAGCAAGCTTGACAGATATCTGACCTGGGCTACTGCAGCTGATAAATGCCACACAAATTCTTCAAACTACATAGACATTCCTTTCCTAGATGCTGTGCTGGCAGCTTAATTCCTGCAACTGTCTGCAACAGTTGCAATTCAGCAAAGCAGCTTAATATGTGACACAACAAATCCTGCAGCTGAAGGTAGCAGACATGTTTGGTTTGACCACAAGAAAACCAAAACAAAGCCTGTGTTGCAGATGTCCCCACCATAACCCAGTACTTACAGTGACCACAAGGCACCCAGTTCATAACAAACCACCAGATGTTCAGCATCGTTGCATGGTGGTAGACATGCAGAACAGTGATCTGATGATTATTTTTCCTCAAAATGAAAAAGAAGGTATCCATGAACTCAATGAGTTTGGAGAAATAGTACCACCAGAGGACACGTATGATCTAGAAAGGAGGAAACAAGTTTTAGAAGCACTGCACATTGTGGGGGCTTTCAACCCTTCTGCTATCTAAGTAATTAAAATCCTGATTCTGTCTTGCACTACTTGTATTGAAGACACTGCTGGGATGTTCTATAATGCTTCTGCCTAAGGTCCTTCTGTAGGAGATCCAAGTACAACCCCACAGCTACAGCTGAAAACAGGATGACAAAGACTGCTTTATGAGACTGTTGCTGTGCACCTGGGGTGTCCTGGGAGAAGCAAGAAAATATTTAATCAGAGCTGGTGCTACAGTGCTCCCTGTAAACGAGAGGTCAGAAGCATGACCAGAAGCAATCATCACATCTCAGAAAGAGAAGGGGAGTCACAACATGCAGTGGTTGGACACAGTCTGAAGACGGGGTCCTTGTTTTTTAACCTGGGAATACTTCAAAATTTACACATAATTACTCACCAAAATACTAAGCATGAATATATTGTAGATTAACTATTATGTTTGACAGCACCCTGTCCATTGTATTGCAAAAGGAGGAAAAAAAGCATATAGTTTAAGCAAAATCTGCATAATCAATACTGTTCCGCTCTTCAATTACATTCAAGTGGACAGTTTGAAATGTTACCAGCTATAAGTCTCAATTATAGTACCTTCATATCAGCTTCTCCTCCACTGTGCGTATCCTGACAGAAGAAATTGTATCCTCCTTCCAATACTCCGGTCACCAGCTGAGCAAATAAAACAAATAAAGTGTTATTTGGGGAGAATGTTGAACCCCACCACACCTGTAAACCTTCACAGCAGCTCTGCCCAGACATCTGCTGTTGAGAGATGCATGGGCACCTGAGTGTGGCACTAGGTTGAATTCAAGTTCCAAGTGGTGATCCAATCATAGTGGAGGGTGAATTCTTCCAATTGGGGTATACCAGGATATAAACAGGAGATATGTCCACTTATCCCACGCAGATTCTCACGAAATCTTCTTGGCTGATGATCTCATTGTTGGAGAAAGTAAACAACCAAAGTAAGGTAAATATATTTTTCTTCTGATTATTTTTGGAAACAAAAAGTTGTATTTTTAAGAAATTTTATACACAGAGATATGACTACAATTTTGTCAGCTATGTAACATGGCAGATCTTCAGCTTTGCTATCCTTAACAACTAATAACGGAGGTTTCACTGCATTGTGATTCTTCAAGATCTTTTTGAGCAATTCACTCATTCCAAACACATTACACCCCTCCCAGTATAAGTGACTTCCTCTGCAGGATATGCCACTGCCCACCTGACTTCCTGACATAACAAATAACACCTCACACATAATGGAATTACTTTTAGTAACAACCAGCTATTAGTCATGAGAGGACAACAGGGTGCCTGTTGTGGTGGGGCTAGCTGAAATCTCAGGAGAAGCAAGATGCAAGCTGGATGTTCACATCTCATCCTTTCATGCACAGGAGATGAAGGGATAGGTTGAGGGTGGAACGGGGAGAGGGAGCAGGTGCAAGGACATGAGCAGGCTCCCCTATAGTATCTCAGCAGGAGGGATCACTGGACACAGTTTAATAAAGATGATTTTCCTCTTCAGAATAGAATGAAGAGAGGAGACTAAGTAAAAAAAATAATTGCTAGTTATCCCAAAAAACAGTTGAAAGGCAGGGACAGATATCCTGCACAAGCAGGTTGTCAGTTTTTGGCCTTATCTATCTATGCTCCTGCAGAATAAAAAAACAGCTTTGCAAAGCCCCTGTGGAAACACCTTGTACCATAAATCATTTTAAACAATCATTTGATTAAAGGACTACAAAAATTGGTATGACTAAATCTTGCTCAGAACTGTGAACAGGAAGCTAATTTTAAAAGGTACAATACAGATTATCACTCAAATGATCTACCTTTCCCTAATGTTATTTCTTCCATGCCTCATTTTCCCCCTAAATTAGCTTTTAAAATACCCAGTCAGCCTAAGTCATTATTTTTGACCTTCTGAGATAGAATTATTACCTCTACTTAGTGGGGGGGAAAGACATCCAATTATATCATAACATACAGACTTAGAATGATCTCCTGCATTAGAGATAAATCAACAGCACCCAGCCACAGCAAGAGCAGGGCAGCCATGCACATCAGGAGCAGACCCAGGCAGTTTCTTTACCCAAGCAGCAAAGGGAAGGTAGGCATGGAAGGGCTCCTCTCCCAGCTGTAAGGCAGGCATGGCTGTGCAAAGGACACCACTTTAAGAGTGGTACCTTGCTAAAGGACCAGCCACGCTCCAGAGCAAGCTTTGCACCAAGCCACTCTCAGGGCGCTGAGGGAAAGACTGTGGCCTTGCAAGTGACCGCCAGTCCCTCAGACAGAAGATCACATTGTGCTGTGATCATGTTGTTAAGAGCTTACAGATGTTTTCATACAGTTCTCATAGTTCAAGGAGGTGTCAGAAGAATAATCATTGTTTATATTGTAATTAATCCAAACAGCATCCATCACTAATGCTGCACTCCATAAACTTCTCTCTTCCTACAGTGAACCCCAAAGAGCTTTCCCTGCCAGCAATATAGGTTCACCACTAAAGTGTAATGCAACCACAGGTGTCTACATGGATCCCGCCCCTTTGAAGGGAACCAAAGGCATCAGCGTAGCTACAGGCAGTAGTTTCAGCTAAACCTGAATACTCCCTTGTTTCCAAAAGAACATATTATATGCTAGGAGATGTAAAACTCTCATAGCCATGGGGATTTAAGATAGAAGCAAAGCAACATTTGTAGAAAACGCTAACATCTTTTATCATATAAATAGTCAGTATTGTTACAAAAGTAACTTAATCCTTCCCTTTCCAGAAAGTAATTGGTAAAAAGCTGCTACAGCTGCCCACGAACTGCTGCTGCTGCTGCCCACAAACCTTTGTCAGTAAAACACACATGTAAATAATCCCTTTGATCTGTTACCCCGCTGCTCCTTTGCCTTTTTGTACCCACAATACTTTCAGCACATGCTGGAAGGCTTCAGAAAACAAAACCAGTGGGTCACTCTGAGACATGACCACGAATGGTTCCGAAATAGCTCCATTACACACAGGTGTACAGCCCCAGGGAGGTGCTCACCTGCCACCACAAAAGCAATAAGGAAGGGTAAACATTGCCAGCTAGTGCACTCAAGTCCTTGCTCATGCTTGTGATGGTCTGCTCCCTGGGTGGCCATGCTTTCCAAGCCCTTCTTACAGCCACTGTACAGCATGTCTGAAACTTGCCCAGCAAGAGGTTACTGGATCCTCAGCCAACCCAGCCTTGAGACCTTTTCCAGCCTGCTGTCCCTAAGAAGTCCTTCATCTTCAGGTTGGCAGGAGCCCAGGCTTGATGTCACTTGTGTGCTCAAGCAACTCGCCTTTCTTCTCCTGCCCTGAAATTTCATTTTTTCATATTGTTTCCATTTTGTAATTCCGTTGCTGAATTCCTTAAAACACTGCGGCATCTGTTTTTTTTATCAACTCTGCTATCAAAATAAACCAGCACACTAACACCAGTCTGACTGGGCTGTAGAAGAGGTGCTACTAGAGAGCATTTTGTTTTTTCTCGTGATAAAACTGAAGCCTGAGCCTCACTGGAGAGGGGCAGATAAGGGACCCAGCACCACATCACACTGTCAAGGCGTGATGGGTTTACGAGCTTCAAAATAGAGCTAGATTAGAGTGAAGAGAAACAGAAGTTCATGTGTGTGATCAAAGCAAGCAAATGCCTGTAGAGATATAGAATTTTATCTTTACATGAACGCAGTCACTCCAGGACAGAGATAAGGGTTTCAGGATGGAAGAGAAAGAAAGGGGAGAGAGCAGCCTAGCTGCCACCCATGGCTCACATGCCACACACCTCTTCAGAGAGTCCCCTCCTTCCTAAAACAGGGTGTGGGTCTCAGGAGGCTTTTCCTACAGCATATGAAACACCTCCCTCATCAAGAAAATCCAAGACTTTTCTCAGACTGATTCAGTAGGGAATTAATTTTTCAGATGAAGAAAAAAGACAGTGAAGAGATCTCTTAAGAAAGTGAGCCCTCATCATTGACCAGTTTTCCCTATTGTAAGTCTGGGTGGTCCAGATCACACAGCTAGTTCTGCCAACAAACACCACTAAAATAACATAGGTCTGTGCGCCATGTAACTGGGTGGCTGGCACTCTCCCTTCTTTGCTGAATTGCCCAGCTGACACTCAAGCAGAGGCACAGGCCCTACTCACAGCATTGCAGGACGACTTGACTCGTGATGCTGGCACAGAGCAGCGACACGGGTGGAAGCAGTGCTACCTGTGCTGTTCCAGCTGCTCCCACAGCTCCTTCAGACACAGCCATGCCAGCCAGCAGGACACAGCCCACCTCCTGTAGCCCCTCTGCCAGCCGCCCCACTACACACCTTCTCTGCCATGCAGGAGGCCACCTCTTGCTGTCCCTGCCTCAGGCAGGAGTGTTATTCCTCCTCAGTGCCCAAGCACTGTAGATTTTTACAGAATGAAACATTCCCTCCTTCTGAAGTATGGGAGTGACAAGTCACCCTGGGAAAAAACTCTCCTACTCCCCTAGATCTGCCTTGCCTTTTATACTAGCTGGAACAAGTGCAGTCCACTACTTTGTTCTGCTAGTACTAAAGCCTGGTCATTAAATACCCAAATAAGTTATAGCAAGTACACACAGAAACTATTAGGAATTCTAAGTAAGACGTCTAAGATTTCTAGTGATTTTAGAACAAGGTTACATTATTTTATATCAGTAGGCCAATTGGCACACGTACACAATACCTAGAATTTCACAAATTCTACAATGCAAAATTTTCCCACGCTATTGTTTACAAACATTCAGACGTAAAGGTCAGAAAACCAAGCAGGTCATCCTTTTCATCCTAGATGGGAGGATGCCTCACTTTAACATCTTGTTTTGGTTATATAATATGTAAACTAAGCTGTGATGCTATGAATCACAATCTGAATCACCACAGCTGTAAGTCAGGAGAAACTCCAAAGCTGGGCTTCAGGTGTATTGTATACAAGCTATTAAAGCAACTTCTTTTCAGACAGGCTACTAAACAGGTTCATAAATACTGATGTTTTATGACTTTCCTCACAGTAGGAAAAATTTAATCCAACTGAAACTCAAAATGTCAACAAGAAAGAGAACAGAGAGTTACATAAATTTTTTGAATGCTGCTCATCACCCTTTTATCCTAAAAGCAAGTATCTTGTAAAGTGCTATTGATACTTGGCTAATCCTTTAAAGCCAAATTTCCAAGACAGAAATGATCCGAGTGAAGGTATCACATGCTGTGCACCAACAGGGGCAATTGTGTAGGCATTTCAGCTAGGAAACATACCTGGCCCATTTTTTCCCTATGCCCTTTGGCTCTCTTCCTGCAAACATCAAGCAACGTGGTGTTATGCCAGCATGAGACTCTGCTTTGCAGTGTTTTTAGGGGATCAGTATCTTGTTGCAGAGCATTGCTTGCCCTCACATCCAGCTGGTAAGGGCTGCCAACAACATTTCACTGCAACTATCATGAGTTTAATGTCTTCATAATGTTCCAGCTTCATGTATGCCCATTTATAAGTAGAACAATGCTAATGAACACTTCCCCATGGATAATGTTAGATTAAGAGCAACACTCGCTTTGATGTAAAGCATTTCATTATACAGGAAGAAGGAGCCTTAATATTCACTGTATTTTAGTTGTCTCATTGCTTCACAATATAAAAGCTATTCATCTGGTTACAAGTATGAGGACTTCTTTGGCATATAATATTAAACAGTCCTTTCTTGGTAACCAGTTCAGTGTTAGCAAGAAAAAGGCATTTATAAGATCAACAGTTCAGATATTTCCTCTTGTTTAAATTTATCAGCAGGTTTTGTAACATGGCAGAATGCTACAGTAATTTGGAAACTATGAATATTATTCCAAGTATTCAGGGAAAAAAGATTGTCTGCCCTGAGAGATTTATCCACACTTGGTACAGCTGAGGGAAACTCTACACTTGTAAACCCTCAATAACATAACTGGAGGTTAAAACACAGATCATTACATAATTGTAAATAATATCTGGGTAAAATAATGCCAATGTACATGGCAGTCCACATCAACACTAAGTTTAGACAAGTTAAATAGATTCACACACATTTTTTTCTACATTATAACATCCTGACAGGGAGGTTAGAAATGTAAGCACATAAAGAACGTAAGTTGTTCCAAATACCTACTGAATCCAAAACTGCTCCCAACCTAACAATTAGGTATCAAAATTCTTAATAACTCAACTCAGTAATTTTTTACTATACAATTCACTACACAAGAAACGTTACATTTAAATATCTTAGTCTCTAAACATTCACTTTGTAAAATACTGTAGAATTAACTACAAACTTAAAGGAGAATTACAGCTTGTATACACTTCTAAGCACGTGCAAAAAAATACAGTAGTTTTAGCCCCAGCTTGTATTTGAAAAGAGCATATTGAAAGAATTGAAAAGACAATTTTGAAAACTAAGTATCTCCTTACAGAAAGGAGAAATACTATGGTTAAAAGCAAGCCAAGAGTATTCTGTACATTAAAGCGACACAGTAATTTTCTGACCACATTGTTATTTAGACTACCATAGTTCTTCATTTTCACTTGAAAAAGAACATACAGTTTTGAATAAATGCAGCTAAAGGGCTCTCTGAGAAGTGGAAAACTTTACACTGCCTAAATCTTTTGAGTTTTTATGAAAGAAAACAAGTACACAAAGTTCAATTCAGTTGTATGTTTAGATTTTAAGTTCCAAGAAACAGTTGAATCACAACAAGGTCATTTCAGCAACTTTTTTTTCCCAGCACAAGTAAGAGGATGTAAAAGAAGCTTATAGAAATAGATGTGAGAGTGAATGATCAAACACAAGTAATGGAACATGTTTTCCCGTCCAGATCATGCTACAGTTTTGCTATGTTTTTTAGTTGTACTTTGCACAATCCAGCAGCACAATCATATTGAGCAAGACTTCCAAGCACGGAGGCGTGACTGAGGAGTGGCCAGGTTCATGCTGAAAGATCAGGCCTTCCCTTCCATCGAGAAAAATGCATTTCAAACATTGCTAACCAAGGTCAGCAAGGATGTTTAATGCAAGGTTTCACGCCATGCTTAGAGGTAACATTACAACTACAGTTTTCTCCCCAGAGGAGTGACACTGAAAACAGCTGCAACACTTCTGCAAATGCTACTCCAAGTTTAGGAGCATTGTCCTCAGAGATAATTTTCAGCATAAGTCAATATAATTAAAACAGATACGACAAAATAGCCCAGCCCCTTTTCTCTTACCTCATAAAACATATACAGAGAAAGCAGTGTAAGTCCAAGGTTGTAGACCACTAGAATACCCCTGCATGAGAATGGCTGCTTATTCCGCATGTACTTTGGTCCTAGCCAAACAATTAGTAAGTACAAGACTGAGAAGACAAAAGTAGGTGTATAGTTTTCCAAAAGAGGCCATCCTTTTACTCTGGGGTCTGAAATGAACAAACAGAAACATACAATCACTTAGATTTTGCAAGGGGAAGAATCCAAAGCATACAAAAAGAGCTTTACCCAAAATGCTTCCAGCACTGGAATACCAGAGAAAGATAAAGGAAGTGCAGGAAGCCTTTTTACTAAGGGACACATTACTAATTACAAACAGTAAGATTTTAATTGTAGAGTTGCTAAAGAAAGCAGAAATAATTCTCTTCCTAAGACAAAAACATTCTTAAGTTATTACCACTATTATTTTTAAATACTCATTACCATTCAGAACTGTCATCAACTTGCCTACTCTTGAGGAGCTTGAACTATAAAGAAAAGCTTCAACAAATCTTTGCCCCTTATTTTCTCAAACTAACCCTTCCCAATGGTGCACCCTTTATTTCCTACAGAGTCAGCAAACCTAGGAGTGAAGCAGATACCTTTGTGGTTATCAATAATTATCATGATAATTATTTTCTAATCATTACCAACACAATTAGACTAACTATATGCTATTAGAAAGAATTAAATTTTGGAGTCAGAGCATGGAGTTGCATAAGCAATGAAATACAGAACAGTCAGTCCAGTTTGGTAACCAGTCCAGCTAGCAACACATTGACTTCTCAGCGAAAGCACATAGATCGCACAGAAGGAGAGGATTTCAGGGGAGCACTTGGAACAACTGTGTGATCCTTTTGAACCACAACTGTGTTGACCATACTCAGCAATAGCACAATATTTCACTCCGCTCACTAAAGTCGGCCCAAAGTACTGAAACCAAGTTTACCAAACTACAAATGAACAATTCAAGTATTGCTGGCATTCACAGTCCTGACTTAATTTTAAAGGAGTCATATGTGGATTCTGAATGTAAGAAATGAGGCCTTAAAATGTAGGTTGGGTTAGGGAATTGTTTGGATTTGTCACCTTTATGGTTCATTATTTTTAACACAGAGCAAATACAGACCATATGCCAGTACTCACAATAAATTATACCAGAACATCCAGACTAATTTAAACAGGCTTAGTATGAAGAGAGGGGCAACAAGGGCACCAAAGATACTAATGAAAGCAAATAGAAAACACACTTTGAAGAATCAGAGGCTTGTTTCACCCCCTGTGGACTTTGCCCTGCAAAGAAGTGGCACCACCACTGGAGTCTCACTGGGACAAAGAGGCAGAAAAGGCATTCCTGCAGCAATCAGAAGAAAGCACAAGCCTCTGCACAGCACTGCTATGCACACTCCATACGAGATGCTGACATTTAATCCCCCCAGTAAGAAGCAGGAGGAATGGAGCCATCCCTACCCAAGCCCTAAGCATGAAGTCACACTGCCTGTCCTGGTCCTACCACCTCTCCCTTCCTCATGCTGACCAGGATTGCTGTTCTCCACCTGTAGACTTTTTCCCAGTGAAAGACCTACCAAGAACATTGCCTCTTTAAAACAGAATGGTTTTAAAGCAGCAATGCTTTCCAAAAGCCACAGATAATTGTAGTGAAAAATTCCAGAGCAGCTCTAGGCATGGGGGCAAGAGTATTTTTAGTTAATTAAATGGAAATTGAAAATATTTTTTAATAAAAGCTATTATTAAAACCTAAAAAAAAAAATAAGGCAGCAAAGATCTGAGTGAGGTAAACCAGTCACTAAGAGGAACAATACGATATTAACTGATAGCGAGAAGAACAGCACCTATAATGGTCATAGCTGAAAAATTAGCAGGTCTCCAGGTCAAAAGATCAGAAACACTGAATGGACTTTTCTTTATTACACTGTCATGCATTTTGATGGTTTGCAATCTTAAACAAAGTAGTCATCTGTCAATGTCAAGTTAGAGGGAAGATATTTCTTCTGTTCTAGTAAGATCAGTTTTACTTTTGTGTTCAACTTTTGAGAAATCTTACCTCTGGGTCCAAGCCAAACATCAAAGTAACTATTGATTGTTTTATCCAGAACTTCCATTCTACAACCTATTGAAATGGAAAGAAGAGGACAAAATTAGTTCTTCTGCTCACAAAAATGGTTTAATCATCTGAACACCATCTGTTAGGGTTAACAAAGAAAGTACTAGTATGCAAAAATTCCAGCAAACATACTGGACTTTCTCAGCAGATACAAAGTACATGAAGCTTTTTTCAGTCTGAGGGTCACTGGTGCATGAGCTGTATTTCCCACTCAAGTATTTAACCATAGATCTAGATACACAGAAGCTTAAAATCATGAGTTCAGATTAACCTGAAGTTCTTTTTAATTCTGTATTTTGTACCTGCAAATGAAAATATGGAATCCTGCAAAATCCCTCAGTGAAGAGGACTGAACTTGGAGAAAATCAGCAACACTGAAATTTTCAAATAAATACTAAGAAGTTCTTTTAACAAAGAGCCTCAAATAGCTGGCAGCAATAGCTGTGAAGGAGGGAAGGGGCAAGAAAAGTGAAAACTGGCTGTGCTATCTCTTGCAGATAGGTGACTGATTACAGCCCTGATTAACAGCCCATAAAACCAAAAGATCAACAGTCAGGACTGACAGAGGGCTGCAGAGGCCAGGGAGGAAACACTGCAGCTCGGGGCATGAGCAGCTCCAGAAACTGCTTACTGGTAAAACATTACCAGCTAAAACTCATCCAGCATTAGTAGACTAAATTCAAATGTCATCTGTCAGCTTCTCACACGGCCACTGTTTATTGGTAGCACCTGATCAATACACTGGGGTACTTAAATTGCTGTACCTCCCTAAGGTTAAAGAAAGCAAGCAGTAACACTTTCCTCGAGCAGGGACAACTCTGCACGAAGCTATTCTCAAGAGAAGAGGAAGTAATTTTCTTGATTAAGAAAAAAACCAAAAAAACCCCAACCCTTTCAGTTTCCTCTTTTCAACCCAGAACTGCATTGAGCTTTCACTAATTAAATTTTATCCATTTTTAACAGAATGGTTTTCACTGCTTGATGTTTCTCCTTCCCTAAAGTACTAATATTAACAGCAATTTTTAGTTATGGGGAAATAACATGAGCTACCCAAGCTGTCAGCATACTTACAGCACAAACTGAAACAATTACACAAGCTTGCATGTAGTTGACAACAACAAAAAAGTTTATCTCTACTTTTTTTTCAGTTCTAGCTAAATGAACACCTCTCTTCCCCCTGTGAAAACCTCACCTCTAGGGGTTTTCTGATTTATTCAAGTAAAATTAATAGTATGTCCTCCTCCATTTCTTCTGGGTTCAGCAAGAAAAGCCAAGCAGGATGCACACAATGCTCTCTCCCTGGTCCAAAGGAGGACTGGGAGCCATCCAACAACTGCAGGGGCTTTGACCTTCCATGGGCCGAAGAACATACGAGGGGCTTAGATACGTGCATTTACACTGTGTGGTCTTCAGTAGAGAAGCCCACATCCCTTCCACTGCAGGGCCCCAGGCAGGAGGCTGATATGCTCACTAAGGACTTCTGGCAGCACCACAACCCATCGTTCCCTGCAGGGCTCTCAGGGACACACAGAATAGACTTTCCTCTCTGAGTTGAACTGCTTTGGACTACACAAAGCCACAGAAACATCCCTGGAATCTGGTTACCAGGCACAAACAAAAGAAGTGGATCAAAATAGGGAGAAGTGCTAAAAGTATTTTGTAGTCCCAATTCATACTGGTTTTATTTTCTGACTGAAGAAGCCCAGCCCAAGTAGGCAAACACTTCATAAGAAAGTGCATTTTTAGGATTACATCACCTCACCAGCTATGGTACACAAACTGAGCATTTGTGTGAACAGCCACCAGCACTGGCACACTGGTGTCCAAGGATTAAGGAAATTTAAGTGAGATAGCCTATCCTGTGTTATCAGAAGCATGAACATCAGGAAGGCTGTGAGAAATAAGTATGTAATCCCAAGGATAAGAAAGAGAGGTAAAGAAAGTACCTTTTTTTTTTCTTTCACACCATCTCTTCCCCTTCCCTCCCCTCCATCTTTAGCTATTAAATATCGTCAGGAAAAGCACTCCCTGGCGGATAACTCATTTGGTTGTTTGAAATCCCCACTCACTCAATTTGTCTGTTGCTCCTTTGATCCACTACCAACTCATCTGGTTACTCAGCACTGCATCAGCCAATAACCTGCATCTGACTTCAACTCCCCTTCTCACAGGCGAAGGCTTCAAATGGGAGAGCTTGTTTCAAAAACAAAGGTACATTACACAAAAATGTACCAAAAAAACTCAATTCAGAACTGACTTGCTACAAACTGTTGTTTACTTGACACTAAAAATGCATATATGTAAATGAAACAACTAAGAAAGCCTAAACAAACTCTGCCTAGCTCTAGCAAAGATAGGAAGAAATGAAACTCCATGTTCAACCCTCCCATAAAATTGGAAGAAAAACTCATTCTCCAAGAGAAGGAGTCTTTCTGCATAGGTCTCAGCTTTTTTGGGCTGGTAGCCCAAAGCAGCTTTTTGAGCCAGTGTTACCAGACAGCATATTGTAAAAGGCACAGCAAAGGAAAAACTACTCCTGGTGTCGATTTCCAGAATTTGCAGAAAAAGAAATTGTTTCAAAAGGAACTCATTTGTGTAACAGAAAAACAGAAGGAAACAATCTGCTTTTGTTCCAGAGGGGGTCATGTGAAAATGCATCAAGTCTCCTGCCAACAGCCACACAACATTAAACACTGCTTCAACAGCAGCAACTACAAGAGGTCTTTTTTAATTGGAATAGTTAACCAATTCAGAGGAACATCAACTCCCAGAAAAATTAAACCAGCGGTCATTTGAAATACTGTAATCAACATGTTTTCTAATACTGAAAGTAAGCAAATTCTGCAGCTGACCACATATACAAGCAGACCAGCAGCAATGCCCCTTTACATGGAAGTCATTCCACAGCAAGGCATACTATTCATAGAATCACAGAATGATTTGGGTTGAAAGGGACCTTTAGAGGTCATCTAATCCAACTATGCCTACCACAAGCAGGACATCTTCCACTCAATCAGGTTGCTCAGAGCCCCATCCAAGCTGAGCTTGAATGTTTTCAGGCATGGGGCTTCTACCACTTCTTTGGGCAGCCTGTTCCAGTGTTTCAACACCCTCACTGTAAAAAAACTTCTTTTTTAGAACTATTCTAAATCTGCCCTCTTTTAGTTTAAAACCATTGCCCCTTTTCTATCACTACAGTCCCTACTAAAGTTTGTCCCCATTTTTCTTGTAGTCCCCCTTTAGGTACTGGAATGTCACAATAAGGTCTCCCTAGAGCCTTCTCTTCTCCACGCTGACCAGCCCCAACTCTCAGCCTGTCTCCATAGGAGAGCTGCTCTAGCCCTCTGACCTCCTCTGGACCCACTCTAACATGTCCCTGTCTTTCTTGTTTTTGTATCTCCAGACCAGAATGCAGTACTCCTGGTGAGGTCTTATAAGAGAAGAGGGGGAGAATCACATCCCTTGACCTGCTGCCCATATTCCTTTTGATGCAGCCCAGGATACAATTGGCCTTCTGAGCTGTGAGCACACATTGCCAGCTCATGTTCAGTCCCTTATCCACCAGCAGCCTAAGTTCTTCTCAGCAGGGCTGCTTTCAATCTCTTCATTCCCCAAACCATACATGCTGTGGATTGCCCCAGCCCAGGTGCAGGACCTTGGTCTTGTTGAACCTCATAAGGTTGACATGGGCCTACTGTCTTGAGCCTGTCCTTGGGACCGCACCCCAGGCATGTCAACCACACCACTCAGCTTGGTGATGCTGGTAAAACTTGCTGTGGGTGCACTCGATCCTGCTGTCCATGTCATTGATGGAGACATTAAACAGTACTGGTCCTGTATAGATCCCTGAGGGACACCACTTGTCCATCAGGATTCTGAGCTGCTGACCGCTACGCTCTGGATGTGATCATTCAACCCAATCCTTATCCACCAAACAGTACACCCATCAAATACGTATCTCTGCAATTTAGAGAGAAGGATGTTGTTAGGGACTGTATCAAGGGCCTTACAGGAGACCTGACAGAGGACAACTGTAGCCTTATTCAGTGCCTACAGTCAGAAACAAAAAAACCCCATCCGATTATGACACACAGTAGTTTTTAAAACATGTACCTCTATATATGCCAGTTATTTTTTTCTTACCCGAGTTTCTACAATAGACAGGAAAGAAACCATCCTCTCTGCTACCAAATTTTACCAGTGCAGTAAGGCCACTGAACACCAGGGTAAATTGGATCAGAATCTGGAAGCATTCAGGCTTACCACCAGAAACATTTCACTCCCCCAAGTATCTAACCCAAAAGAAACACCTATCTGATGTTTTAAACAAAACAGGATTACTGGACTTCAGTTCTGCAACACAAACATAAAGAAGGCTAAACTTGCACCTTGCCCCAACACAATCAAGCCCACCATTGAAGTATTATTTTTAACAATCCTCTGGATTTTAACAGACAGTATTTTTTGGGCATCCACAGGTCATTTTGCATCCTGGTTTCACTTCTGGCACTATGAACTGAGACAAGAACCGTGCTCCAGCAGCCAGCCATGTAGCTGGGCAGATGTGAGCTCCATCCTGGATACTCAGTCCCGGCATGGATAGCTCTGGTGCTTTTTGATGTGACAAAAATACACTGCAAAGCCTTTTCTTGCAGTATATATATTTTTAAGCTTATTTATAAAAAGCGTTTCCTATAGGCTACAAGTACTGACAACCTGCTCTTCTAATGCACATCATCACTCTGAAGAAAGGGCTACTAAATACTGAAGGATTTTAACCAGCTCCTGCCCTTCAAGAGTAAATTCACTTCTATGCTTTCCACAGAAAACACGTTCTGGGGGGTTTATGCCAAAAAGTAATTTAAGAATTTGTGGTCATATTTTAATGCTGTTTCTTGAGTTTCTTCTTGGAGTAACGTTCCAGGTGCAAAGATGATGCACAAAAATATAAAGGCTTGCCCTCTGTTCCATGGCACCATTTTTAAGCACATCAAACAGCAGCAAAAAAAACATTTTGAGCTGAAAGCTCAAAGCACTGAGAGCCTGTTCCCTTTAAGAAGGATCCTCCAGCTCTCACTCTGCTGCTCAAGAACAGCCTGAAACGGATCCCAGATTTTGCATCTAAGTGCCTGAACTTGAGTTCCAAAAAAATCCCCAAAATAGGCAACTAAATAATTGAGCTGGCTTCTGAGAGCAACCCGCTGTCAGGCCTGGCTGCTCAGCCCTCCTGGAAAGCAGCCACTTTCACCGTCCTTAAATTAGGACTTCGAAGTCTAATTTTAGGCACTTGCTTTTGGAAATCTTGATTTGCGTTTTCTTGTTTAAGTGATGTTTCCCAGTCCCTGCCACTGAAGAGGTGACTCCTCTTTTTCCTCCTCCAAAAGTACAAACCTCCTCTAAAATACCAACGATCACACTGCTGTTTGCTTGTGTAGATGTACTGGAATTGAAAATGCTCAGCTGCTTGAGAACTGGAAGACAGCACTGATAATCAAAGCTGTCAACCATTTTCTGTCCATTTGCCAAAGCTGTCCAGTCTCCCCTTTCTATTCCCAAAGCCTTAACCACCCCTTGCATGTATTCCCTTTGCCTTTCAACTTCCTGCCAACCTCAGATTACCCTTTTTCCCCCATTCTGAATACCTTCTTAGGTTCCAAGCATGCTAAATGTTAGCAATAAAAAGCAGTTCAGAATAAATTACAGTGCATATTGATCTGAAAGTGTAGGCACATTTATTTTACGGGAAACCTGGTGAAGCATATGTGCTGTGAATTTTGCACTTTAGCTTTGTTAAAATACAAGAAACTATTTTAAAATTTTATTTTGCATCTGTATCTCTAGCAAAGTCATGCAGATTTTTGGCCCCCTTGCATCAGCAACATACCTTCCAGCTTGCTGCTGACACATCAGGACCCACAGTGCTGAGCTTTCACACTGCCTGGCAGCACCAGTGTAAGGAAATTTAGAAGTAAATCATTTGTATAAAATTCAGGTAAGCGTAAATAATGCAGGACAAAGGAGAGAAGCTAGTTTTGAACAGTTTAACCTCAACGAGATTTCAAACAATTTGGAAATGCAGGGGGTAAAGGAAGACTTTGGCCAGTTAACTACAGGGGGGTAATTTCATGCCACTACTTTTCCTACCATTCTATCTTCCAACAAATCCTTCAGTAATGGTTACCTTTTTATATAAAAACCGTTGTGGTAATTAAAGCATTTAACAGAATAGAAACAAATACAAGAAAAGATACTACAGAACAGAGTAACTAGTTGTGCTCAATACCTAATACCTTATTAAATCAGAAGCTAATGATCTTTAAATAAAAAGAGTTAAGAGAAATTGTAGGTCCTTGCAGTTTTATTCATGCTTTCAGCAGATCTAAACTAGCTCAAATTAGGATGTGAGCATCCTGTGATTAGGATGTCTACACAAAATTCTTTCCCTTGCACTAAACAGCTCTTGATATGGCACGGGATTATTTCAGACAGGGGGAAAGCACCAAGGGCATGTCCAGGCAGGAAGAGCAAGCTGGAAGTAACCACACAAAGCCACACATGGAAGTACTAAGAATCAGTGTAAAATGGGTCACCACTGCCTTTCCATCCCAGAAGAATGCATCCAGCATCCATCTACAAATAAGGATATTTCATGCTACAAATTCCCCCTTAGCAGCAGCAGAACTGGCACCCCCCAGCACTATGGTTTTCTCAACAGAATGCATTTTTTTGGAATAAAGTGTTCAAGAGTGTATCCTGTGCCCAGCCACCGCACCCGTACCCCAGCACTATGACACTGGAGACTTCCTTGCTGCCGCCAGCTTATACCCCCGGTGCTGTGAGAGCAACATAGTGCAGATTGCAAAAGTATTTCCAGAAATAAAACATGGAGGGAGAAAAGTCAAAGCATGCAGGTTTACTCAACTGCTGTGTTTGTAATTGCTTGAAACTAAAAAAATGTGCAAGGACACTGAACAGACAACTCCCGACTGGAGGTAAAGAACTGTTTGCTTCCTTTATTTTTTATGTTTGGGGTTTTTTTTTAATGGGAAAGAAACAGAGGAGAGGATCTGCAGCAAACTAGGTTAGATGGAAACAGGGAGAATATGTACATGGCACAAGAGCAGCAGTCGACTTTTTTGTAAGGAAAGCCAAAGCACAGCATTTACTAGACAGCTTTGCTCCACAGCTCCTCTCCACAGCAGTATGACAGTATTCATTAATGGCTACTCTGAATCTGAAGCTCCCTCATTTTACTGCAACTCACAATGGAAAATTAGGCTCTGGAAGCTTGGGAAGCTAAAGAGAGCTCAGAAGGTGAAGGAGTCAAAAGCTAAGTCCAAAGGGACATAAGGACCTTAGCTTTCATTTCTGGTCTCATTTCTCTTATTCAAGTGCCACCTGCAAGAAGGTCTGAAAAGCTCTTCTCTCCTTTAATAAAGGGACTCTGTAATCTCTGTCTGTGTACTTCACTCAAATCAGCTTTATACTTCCACAGGAGAAAAAGATACAATCGCCAAAGCCTACTTTAATGAGCCTTCTTGATCAAAAGGCTGCATCTTCTAACAACAGAGCTGATGAGACCACAACCAGCAAGATCAAAGGATGGATGGAGAAGCCCAGCCTTGAATGACCATTGCTAATAGCGAAGAGTACTGTGTACCTTCCAGACAGTAAGCTTCAATTTACCTTTCCTTTAAATGCCCATGTCTCATAACTGAATAAAGTTTAGAAAGCAAGAAGTAGGAGGGAAAAAAAGAAGTTTCAAGTGGGATTGTCCCACCACATAGACCCTCATTTCCTCCAAAGTGTCATAGCTGTGGCACTTAATCCGAGCACCAAGAGAGCCTTTGTCACCAGCCTGCCCCCTCGTCCTGCCAAAATCCTGCTGCACTGAGCTCTGAACCCAGGGGACATTTTGAGAATAAAAGTATAGGACAGATCTACAGTTCTAAGTTATCTTCTTTGCATTTAATTGCTTGACACATGAAAGTTTACTATCTAACCCAAGAAAGTATTTAAAATTCTTCTGCATGTGTGAAACACAGTACAAAGCAATAAATGCCTGCATACAGATATCCAGTAAACAAGGTTTAGCTATAAAAAGGTTATCTGGGGTTCACATGGTGACCGGACGCAGGAATCCAATAAAAAGTGGAGAAATTAGAAGATCATGAAAGCTGAGGATGACAGTCACAAAGGTAATGCTACACTATGCAAATTTGACTAGTACAGGGATAAGCGTACACAAAACCTGAATTAAGATGCCCTGCTAAGACGTGAAACTACAACCCCTGTGCTCAGGTGGATAACAGATACTTTTTGGAGGACCACTTCTGTTTTGGAAACCAGATCACACTGAATAAACACACAAGCCACCCTTCGGCAAGCCACAGTATGTTAAGTATTTATTTGTGTACTTACTCTTATTTCCAAAGCTTGTGGGGTGGTACCTGGAGTGCTATGGGAGAACTGAAACTTTCTGGTGGGCCCTAACACACATAAAATTACATGTAATACACTGAATTAATTACATTCTTCAACGAAAGTGAATTTCTACACTTTTATCTAAAGGAAGTAAAGATACACACTGACAACTGTAAATGCACTCACTTCCCTTGCTGCCATTTCTTCATATGGCCAGCCATGCTATGGTAAGTCAATCTTAAGCCTTTTCTATTTTCCTGCTGTAGTCCCATGAGAAATGAGTTAATCCTGTGTGGCTGCAGCTGTACTAATACTTGGTGCCTTCATTTTAAGATGCTAAACATCATGCCAGAGAGTACCATCATACATAGTAAACAATATTAAAAGTGAGGCAAGTACAAAAAACAGAATCACAGAATTGTTAGGGTTGTAAGGGGTCTCTTGAGTTCATCCACTCCAACTCCTCTGCCTCGGCAGGGTCACCTAGACCACGTGGCACAGGAATGCATCCAGGTGGCTTTTGAATGCCTCCAGAGAGGGAGACTCCCCCTGGGCAGCCAGTTCCAGTGCTGTCACCCTCAATGGAAAGAAGTTCATCCTCACGTTGAGGTGAAAATCCTTGTGTTTAGTTTATGGCCATTGTTCCTTGCCCCATCACTGGGCACCACCAAAAAGAGTCTGGCACCATCCTCCTGGCAGCCACCTTTGAGATATTTATATGCATTAATGAGATCCCCTCTCAGTCTAGGCTAAACAGGCCCAGCTTCTCCAGTCTCTCCTCATAAGAGAGATGCTCCAGACCCCTCATCTTTGTGGCCTCAGCTGGACCCTCTCCAGTAGCATCTTGTTGACCTTGTACTGAGGAGCCCAGAACTGGACAAGGTATTCCTGATGTGGAATCACTAGAGCAGAGTAGAGGGGAAGGATCACATCCCATGACCTGCTGGCCACACTCTTCCCAATGCACCCCAGGATGCCACGGGCTCTCCTGACTGCAAAGGCACACTGCCAGCTCATGGGCAATGTCTTATCCACCGAAATTCCCAGGTCCTTCTCTCTAGAGCTGCTCTCTAGTAGGTCATCCCCCAATCCCTACTGGCACTTGGGGTTATTCCTTCCCAGGTGCAGTACCTTACACTCTGGGGAACACCACCGACTACAAGCCTCCAACTGGATTCTACTCTGGTGATCATGACCCTCCGAGCTCTGCTATTCAGGCAGTTCTTGATCCATCTCACTGTCCATGCCTCTAACCCACATTTCCTGGTTTTACAACATTTGCTTCACACATTCAAAAGCACTAGAACAAGGGCAGGGTCAGTACTGTAATATGATGTAATATATCTGCTTTAAATACAGGGACCAAAACCTGACAAACAGCAGGAAACAGGTTTCCTCCCCAACCCTGCAGCCATCCCGCCCTTCGCAGGGCAGCTGTCCCCTGGAAAAGGGGGCACCAGATAGGCATCCTCTGCCTCACTGCTTGTGCAAAGTCTGTCTTGAACACCTTTAGCAACTTCCACATTCCTAAAGATAAGCATCTCTGTCCACATGGCATTTTTCCTACTCACTCCTGTTGTGGTGTTGGCTCACACCCAGCAGGAGTCCTCAGGCTAACAGCCGCCACATCATCTCATCCTTGCTCTAACTTCTCCACTCAGCCAGGCCCCTAGCTAGAAAGCCATACCCTGGGCATGTGGGGTGACAAGGAGCAACCAAGAACAGACCCGACACTGCTGCAAAGGCTGCTTTCATTCCTTCCCTACTCTCCACCCTACCTGGGTGGAGGGAACCTGGAAAAATTGAGGTAGCCCCAAAGAAACCAAGTAAGCAAGATCAGCTTTCAGCCGAGTCCATCCCACTGCCTGATTTACTGCAGATGCACTGGCACAAGCCAGGCATATAGGTGAGAAAGAGGTCTTACCTGACTGAAGCTGAGCAAAGCCATCACACTGGACCCAGCAAGGAACCGTAGCAAAAACAAAGGCAAATAAAACAGATGGACAAGAAGAAAGATAGACAATGTTTAAAGTGGAATTCTAAGAAGCTACTAAGAAAAGGCCAAAATGCACAAGCATCATTTAACATATAGGAATAGTTCTAGTGAGAAGTAAAAGAATTGCAGAAAAAAATAAAAATGCAGTAACAAAAGGTCATACAGGGTATGTCATGAAAAGCTAACTTACAGAGATTGTAGCAGCATGAACTGAGATTATTGTACTGTAAAGAGCAAACAACAAAAAAAGCCCCCAACCCTGAAATGTTCAAGGCAGATCAGATTTTTAAAAAAAAAGAGGAGAAGGGACAGGAGAAGTTTAACCACCAAGAGACCCAACAGACAGATCAACAACAGGGTTTTTTTCAAAACAAGGCAGCCTGAATGTTTTATTAAGTCTAAGCACAGCAAAACTATACCAACAGAAACAGAGTTAATGAAAATGCACAAAAAAAAAGACTGAAATAAAAAGCTACACAGACAGTGAGTATGACCAAAAACTCTTACAGCATACTGGCCAGCCTGCATCTGAGGGCTGTGAGAAGAGAGGGGAAGAATCCCCTTTAATTCTCAGCCTTAAACCATGTTATACTGTAAGAAGCACAACAACTTTACTAGTGAATTGAGACATATCTTGAGCAAGACCAAGACTAAATTTCAAGCGAAAGTTTGATTTTCTGATAATAACAAACAGTTTTTACTTAATGCCCAGAGGTTATAATTAAATTTGTTATGAGAAAAACACACTGCTATATAACTGTGATTTACACATGGAAAACCAAACTTTTTCCATTACTATGCTCATTGTAGAAAAGTGAAAACCTAATTTCCAGTGTATTTAAAAGTGGTCATATTTTGTCAGCAGTGAAAGATAGGACAGAAGCTGCGTTTCATCAGCCACACTTGTAAAACAACTTTTTAGCTTCTACAGTAAGACTCTGTGCACAAGAATTATGAAGATGACAACATATTAAACGTTGCTCAGCAGGTAAACCCAAACTTTTACATTCTGAGTACACCTCTTTCATACCTGTTTTGCATAGATGTAGGATACAGAATGATTCAGGCAATGAAACTGCTTATTCATGCTGGCAGCTCTCTGAAAGTTTTCCCCTCTGGACTCTCACCACTACCACAGCTCTATTTTTACTGTATGCTAAAAGCAAAACATGCTTCTGTGCAAAAAACTCTCCCGTGAACCAATTTTTCAGGTATCAAAGACAATTCCAGTGGTTGCAGGTTATTCTTCCACAATTCCAGTGGTTGCAGGTTATTCTTCCACAATTCCAGTGGTTGCAGGTTATTCTTCCACAATGTTTTTACCTCCTTGTAATATAAGCTCACCACACTGATGTGTCATCTCTAAAACAAACAGCAGCAAAGGGACTCTTCATTTAAATAGATCTGTTATTCTGGACCAGGGAAGCTAAATGCTCAAGTTCACATACCCATGCAGGAACTGGTGTGTGGTGGAAGCAGAGAGGAAGAAAAGAAAAACCCCACCAAACTCCCAAATTTTGTTAACATTCTTCTCTCACGTTAATGACTCACAGCTTAAGTGGGAACTGGGTAAGAGTCTCAGAAGAGCAATGATGCTGCAAGGGAAGAGGTGTCAAGAGCTGATGGCTGGTTAGGGCTTCTTCACTGGCTCAGCACAAAACCCAGCCCTGCTCCTCTGTTCTGCAAAACAACCTCCCAAGGGCATTGGATGAATAAGATTTTAAAAAAGCAAAGCCTGAAAAATAGATAGAAATATGAAATTGTGAAAAGGAGCAGCAAGGAAAAACGAAGCGAGGAGAGGGGTGGAAAACCCCTTAACTTCATTGCTAAGCTCTTTCACAGGTGCAATTAGCAATTCACAGTCCCTGTCGCTGCAGGTTCAAAGACGGTCATCTTCTCCCGAGGCCATGCATTTCTCCTTTGGAGGCAATGCAGCGCTAAACGATGTAAATAAACCACTCACTCTGAAATGATCATTTTTTTCTACACTGTAAGTCGGGGTTAAAACCTGGATACATCCCTGTGCTCTTACCAAGCACATCCTTCAGGACTCAAATTATTTTTGTATTTTACCAGCTTCAAAAATGTGTATTTTAATACACAGTCAAATCCCATGAACACTTAGAAAACTGCACTGTGCTATATGCAACTGATACTTGCTTTTGGCATTGTGTGAGTCTGACACGTTTTGTGCAACCAAGAAGTATTCAGTCTGCACAACTCGAATTCACAATAGTTTTGCAACTCTTCAGCTAGAGTTTATATTTGAGTATTTGATCTAAACAAGTTCAGCACTGAATTTAGAAGGAATGAGTTGATTAAGATGGACTTAAAAAAATTCAAGAAAAACCTCTGAAAACAACATTAGCAGTCTCTTCCTGTACCATAATGCAAACCACTTAGCAGTGGTGATAGAATAAGAAATCAATACCAAAAAGTACCGAACAATATTATTTTTGTTCTGCAATGCATGGCCAGACTTGCAGCCTGCTTTCTTGTGCTTCAAAGGGAGATGATGGTGGTCTGAAAGAGCTAAAAAAAAGGTAGGGAAGTTAGAGGTTCTGGGAAACTGTCAAGCAAAAGAGGAGGATCGAGTATGGCCTCTGGAGAACTACGTGGGAACCTAATGAAGGCTGCAAAACCAGAGGACAGAGTGCCATGGTTTGACCCTAGCTGGCAACTAATACTCTGGAGCCACTTGCTCACCCTTATACAGACCTGGTGGGATGGGGTAGAGAATGAGGAAAAGGTAAACTGTGGGCCCAAGGAAGAACAGTTTAATAAATGAACTAAAGTTAATCATCAATACAACAACAAAACAATAACAACAACCACACCACCACCACCAGTGACAATGATGAAAAGGAAGAAAATAAAAAGGGAGAGGGAGGAATAAAACCCGAGAAAAACAGGGGATGCAAAATACAATTGCTCACTAATCTCTGACTGATGCCCAGCCAGTCCTCAAGCAGCAATCAGAGCTTCCCAGCTAATTCCCCCCAGTTTATATACTAGGCATGACACGCTATGGTATGGAATATCCCTTTGGGTCAGCTGTCCAGTTTGGGTCAGCTGTTCAAGGTGTGCTTCCTCTTGGCTTCTTGTGCACCCACTTGCTGGCAGAGCATGGAACACTGAGAAGTGCTTGATTTAGAGTAAGCCCTGCTCAGCAACACCTAAACCATCAGTGATTTAGCAACATTATTTTCATACTAAGTCCAAAACACAGCACTGTACCCAGCTACTAAGAAGAAAATTAACTCGATTCCAGCCAAAATCAGGACACAGAGCTACTACTGTTTAAACTAACATGACAAGTAGTCTGACACCATCGACTCTAAAAATGGTGTGCGGCCATGCACAATTTTTACTTATAAACAAGTAGACAGGGCAGCAGCAACTCATGCATTAGCAGGACAATAATCTACACTGATACACAGTGGCCCTTCTGTCACTACCAATATTACTATTTCTTTTTTCTCCTCATTTTTAACTGAACAGGCAAATGCAGTACTCCTTATTGACTTGCTTAATGCTGGTTCTCTCAGTCTCTATGTAATGGGTCTGTCACCCTATACATTCCTGGGGTTTTTCCCTTACACTTGTTTTCCTCTAGCCTTCACATTGCATTTCAACCTCTTGCAGGACACTCACCCCAAACTTCCCATCTCACAGCTGAGGCTGGTGGATGGGGCCAGGCAAGCCCAGCCACCCTTTCTATGGCCAGAGCAAACAAGGGGCTGCAGTGGTGACCACAGTCTAAGCTGTGCCTTCTGGGTGGTACAGAAGTCAGTATTCAATAAAATATGAAAAACCTGCTCAAATCTTTTGCAAGAGGCTTTTCTGCTTAGATCTGTTAAAGAGGCAGGAAAAAACCCACAAGTAGCCAGGCCTGTGGATTGGCAGCTTATTTTCTGACACTCTATCACCTATGTTAATAAAAAAGAACATTCTGCACTGCATTACAAGTGCAGGTATTTTCCCCATTAATGAGGCTTCATGCATGCAGTAAGTCAATCTCACAAGACTATTGTAAACCTTAATAACACAGCAAAAGACTACTGTACATGAACAAACCAAGGGGGATAAATGTATAATACAAAGGATAAATATACAACCCTAATTTAGGACAAGCAGCTGAGAGTCTGCACCAACTCACAGGGTACAGGGTCAGCTAAGACCAACCTCTCCATGCCAGTACTGCAAAAGAGTAATGAACCACCAAGCCGCAGTCAGACACTCACCATAAGCATCTGCTACCCCGCAATCCAAATGTATACAAATAATAAATGTATACAAATGTATACAAATAAATCCCGACCTGTGTGCCTCTACCAACACTGTGCTGCAGCCACCACACGAGTTCTTGCTCAAAAGCACACAGGCAGCCACATGAACGAACTGAACCTGTAGATGCTTTCTGGTAAGCACTTGTGCTGTGCACCCAAAGCAGCATGCCATTTGAACTTCAACACGCAGAAAGGTTTCTCGAGTTTCTTTTTCTAAAGGGCAGGGCGATGATAAACATTGGAGAATGTCGTCCTCCTAACTGGTTAAAGGTTTAATTATTGTTATTTAAGTCAAAGGTTCTCCCTACTGTTTGGCAAGGAGATGGTTCTAAAAATGACGATTCCAAAACACCAGTATTTTTAAAAGCAACCTGACAGCAGGCAATATTTCTTCATGAAGAGGTTAATAGAAGCTTTCTGATTCAATTATGTGCATAGAAATAGTATATTTAAGGGGAAGCCTATACAGATTAAGGTATAAAGGTCTATAGTTCCCCAAGTCTTCATCAGCTCAAGCAAACCAAACCTGAGGACACAGGACCAGCTCAAGAACTAAACCTTCACATTTGGACAACTATGTTGACAATTGATACAGTAAAGGCAAACCTAATAGTAGGTTTCTTTTTTTCAATTCTAAAAGCTTCAAGATCTCTGTTTGAATACAGATGCCATGGTTTTAACTCAGCTTCTTCTCCACTAAGTTATAGTCTGCTCCAAACCCTAAAGGTACAGCATCTAAGGGAAGAAGGCATTTTCCCACAACTAGCACTTGCTAAGGGCTCCTTAGTCAACATGGGCACAACAGAACCACTGCTTTAATCCAAAATGCTTCCCCGCAAGTTTATAACATCATAAAGGTAAGAAGAAAATAGAAAAAAAGAAGGCAATGCAAACTTGCCTGCTTATTAATTAACTAACTAAACATATGGCCTAAGACTATAAGACACTTTGAGGTATATTGTTTGGTTTAATAAGTTAAACCACATTATTCTGCAAATTAATACTTGTCAGTTTTTGTCTAACACTGGTAGCATCCTTAAGATGACACCAATGGAAATGTCCATAAACCAGCATAACAGCTGAAGTGTTACCTGAAATCAAGACTATGTCCTTTTGGAACGCAAGTATATGTTTTACAGCAGGGAGCCTGAACATGCACACATGAAGAAAGTAATTACCCTCCAGTCACTGCGAAGACAATTGGCAAGAGGAGAAACAGTTTTCTCAAGGTCACAGGGGGAGAGGAGCACTTTCAGGCAATAACAGAACAGTCACTTTGTTCAAGCCATTGACCCACTGTCTCAAAGGGCAGGGTTATGTGAGGATCAAAGAGCAGGATAGAATTTGAAAAAGTAGAAAAAAAGTTTTATTCCATGTTTGCTGTAGCTTTGCACAAGCAAGTTTTATCTCCTGTAAATGTTAGCGCAACTCAGCACATTTAGGCATCGCCCAAAGCATCTCACTTGGCAGGCAAATGTTCAGTATGAAGTTTTGACATGGAGGTCAATTAAATCCGGACAACTTTAGCAGAAATACAAGTTCATGAAAGGGTTTTATATTTTTACCTGCTCAGCAGGGCACTGGTCATTAACAAGGCTATCATTAATGAAGCACAACCTCTACAGCTAATAATGCTTTAATAAGGGCATGAAAAATACCCAGATGCAAGGGGATGTTGAGGCCAACTCTTAATTCTCGACACTGAGATCAGCATAAGTAGTATGATTCATTTGTTCATGGACAAGCAACAACTGCACTTAGCATGCATCTCTAAAATCTCTATACCTGGTAAGGGAGTTTGACTGGCACTGTGCTTTCTAAATGCACAATGCTTTGTGTTTCACAGCAGTCAACCATTTCACCAAGGAAATTTAATAATTCTGCAACACATCCAATGCAGCAGGAAAGCATTTACCTCAGACAAGTTTGCTCTTGCACTCTTATTTACCCTGTAAGATAATGTGTCCTAAATGCCAAAACACAAACAGAGAAACCAAGGCAATAAATTTCAGAAGATTAATTTCAATTAATAGATCTAAGAAGAGCCACTCTGTACACAGTCAACAACAACTCTACAAGTTATTTCCATAGTAAGATCAGAAGCAGCATTTACTTGTCAATCAAAAAATCAATTTATGTCACTGTTTCCATTACCTTTATCAAACAGAGATCTGACCGCTGTTCAGTTGGATGATGGGGACAGGTTTCAGTGCCTTCAGGAATGCAGATATAAATCACTTTCATCAGTCAGCATTTAGGAACTGCAGGGATGTCAGCTTAAGCAATGCCCTCTTAACCCTATTGCTGCAATACTGAATTTAAACAGCCTCAGGAAAGGTCACAGCAAAGCAATCTGACCTGGAAATAAGTTTTTAAACAGACCAACTTCTATGTAATTCACTGATTACCCTTTTTATTTGTTCCACTGTGTGTTCTTCCATTTAAGGGAAAAAGCATTTCAATGCTAGCATGCATAAAACTTTTGGATTGAAGGATTCTTCTGCATTTTTAACACATTTAAGAATCACAAATTAGCAACTGTATTACCTATGACAAACAGCTAGAGATTACAAGGATTATTGTTAGTTTTGTAAAGTATCTGGATGCACGTGGAGCAGTGTGCTCTGACTGTCATGCTGAAAGCATCAATTTCTTCAGTCTATTATCTAGGCAAACAGCTTTGAAAAGCTTATGCTGCATCGTGGAAGAACATGATTTTGTACATTACAAAACCAGGAAAACAAAAGCTACTGCAAAGAGCTGAGGCCAACAGCACCCAAAGTATTCCTATAGCTGAATGGTTTTATAGATGTCACCCCTATGCAACTAATACAAGACACAGCAATAAAAGAGGATTGGGATTAAGAGGACAAAACAAATGAGTTGTTCAGTTATACAATGGAGGTTATAATAAACAGCATCATTACCTATACACACCTTCACATACAATATGAAGAGCTGCCTAATCTAAGTGTTTAGCTGTGAAGAGTCAACATTTTCCTTGTGATCCATTTTAAGACAGCACGTCACTCACAGGAGTAAAACAACACGCCAAGAAATTACAGGTAGAAGTTTTTGTTGCTCTGCCCCTCAGCAGTGAAAGAACATCCCTGCCTCTCTTTGTTTGAAATCAGAGAACAAACCCTCCCATGTCTCGAATAAAAAAACCCATGCCACCATGAGCCCACATGCTCCAGAAGGCTTCCCCAGTCCAAAAGGGCCTTTCTGGCATGACTTGTTCCAGAGGATGACTCTGTGCACAGCACAGGAGCTCTGGCTTCCTGCTGCTGTGGCAGGAACCCCAGACCCAGAGCGCTGACTAAGTCACCTCCGGTGGTACCCGTGGCAAGGTGACACCTGACATGGCACTGAGCCCAC
>WBMV01006626.1:0-27618 GCA_013396655.1 Campylorhamphus procurvoides | reverse complement strand
CCACCCAGTCACTGCCCCGCACCACCACACCAGCAGGCAGGAGCAAGGACGAACGTCCCTTAGAGATATTCTTTTAGTACTGGCTCCAAGAGGGACAGAAGGGACAACAGTACACAGAGGCACAACACCATTATTAACAGGGCACTGTAGGCAATTGCTGTTTTTCTCCCAAAAATTTGTCTCGGGTGGGATGCAGATAGTGTTAATTGGGAGATTTGCTTTGTGTACCACTGAGTGAGGGCTGCTGAGATGACCAGAAGGCATTTCAACCTTTTGATCTGTATGAGTGGTTTGGGGTTTTTTCTCAGCTCAGCAGAAGCAAAAGATTTTGATGTTGCAATGCTTACAGCCCAAAAATGAGGAAGGTAAAGGAATGAAGTTAGCTCAGTACTTGAGAGCATTTAACCAATTACCAACTGAATGTCACTTACAAGGAACATGCTTTCCTAAGGGGGCAGCTCTAGATCAAGCTCAGCACTGGGTTTTCCATATGTGGCTGCCAGACTCGAGCACCAGGTCAGCCTGAAATCCTAAATTATTGTCAGCTCACCCACCATTCCCAAAAACCTGAATCTTCAAACGTATTTCCAAAAATCTGCTCCTAACAAGTTGCAAAAGAATGAGCAATTAAAGGAATTGACCAGAGGCCTGATGGATTTACAGTATTATTTCCAATTTACATTTTTTCTTCTCTTAATCTTATCATATTTGAATTAATTCCTCTTGTAAACCCAAAAAAAAGAAGATCAACAAGGAAAGAAGAGATTAGACCAGAGAATTCAAAATATTTTATTTCAATTCTGGCTGTACAAAAGATACGGAATGCAACATGAAGAATTCTTGCTGAGAAATGGAAGAACAACATCAGCTTACTAAAAATACTGCAACAAGTAAACCCGGGGACTGGTCAGACAGCACATAAACTAAGAATCATTAATGATGCTATATTTAAGTAACAAGCATGCATGAGTTTTAGTCAAAGATACTCCATCTAATCAGCTACTGCTATGGAAAAGGAACTAACTCACAAAAGTGCAACTGCCTTTTAAAAAGCAGAGTGAGGCACATAGAGTATCAGTCAGACCCTTCCCCACTCTGCAAGACAAAGCCACACTACATATGCATTTCAGTGCTACTCTCTCTCGTTACATTTGAATGCTAAAACACAAGAGACTTAAGATAGATCACTTACGATACTACTTAGCCATAAAAACCCAAAAAAGTAGGGCGTCCAGCACACATTACATACATAATGTGTGCCTTGTAATAAATTCAGTAAAATCAAGCAAAATTCTGGCATGTCTTTTACTCCTCTTGACCCATGTCAGCTGGCAACAGCATCCTCGAGGGCAAATCCACTCTTAACTTCAGCAAACTCAGCACAGTGGTCCTTTTCATTTGCTCCTCAGCTCACATAAAGCTGGGAAGGGCTCTCCACCCAGCTGACCCCAGCCACCTCCAGGTACCACAAGTTTTCTGGTGAAATCCTCCCTCTGTGCGTGCAAGTACAGTTTCCCCCAGGCAGAGAAGATGCCTTCGCTACTTGCTGCTCTGAAAACAGACTACGACCAGTGCACCCTAAACACATGAATACTTTTATAAAAAAACCCAGCTTTTATTACTAAACAGCATCAGACGATCACGTGTGCCACAGGCTTACTCTCCCGGACACAGCTTCCACTGCTGTTCGCAGCAGTAAGAATGCACCAGTACTTAGCTCTAGCTAAGGAGTATTTTAACAACACAGAAAAATCTCAGGCTGTAACTGCACGGATGGAACAAGATGAGTTTAGAGTGAAATACATCTCAAAACTCCTCAGTGTTCCTCACAAGTTCTTCTTAAGACCACATAAACCCCCCCTTTCTACGCTAGCAGCTCAATACTGATGCAGCAGCACCGCCAGCCCGCATGGACACAAACTTCAGAGCTGCCAGACCCTCCGCCCGGCCGCGGCCACCGGCGATAATTCAACCCGGCGGCTCAAGGCAGGCCCTGGCAAGGGAGCTGCTCTGGCAGAGATAACCTCACGCTGGAAGCAACCTGCCCAAAACTCTGGCGCAGGGCTGTGCCGCCACGGGAGCCGCCTGCCCGCTCGTCCTCCTCCCCCGGTTTGAGCTGCAGGGCGTGTTCCCTCTGCACAGCGCGACTCCGCACACTTCCTGATCGGAAGCATCCCAGCTGCAGCCGTGCCCTGCCTTGTGTTCGCGCACCAGAGCGGGCAGCCGGCTGAGCTCTCTGCTGGCGCTTGTCCTCACAGCCCCGAGTACTCTGGCCCGGCACCGAGCCCCAGCACTGGGAGATGAGCGGAGCGGGGCAGTGCCGCCCGAGCCTGTCACCACTGCCCGCAGCCCTTCGTGCCGAGCGACACGAGGTGCTACCCGCCCTGCCCAGGTCTGCACAACAACTGGCCTTGTGTCTCGGAGCACACACCGGTGCCGGAAAGCGCTCTGGGGTCAGATCCTCGGCTGCTGCATCCCTGGGAACCAGGGGAAGGGAACGAGGGCGGAAAAGCAGCAAGCGCGGGCAGGGAAGGAGAAAACATCAGCTGCCCAAGGGAAACCTTCGCGTAACCCTGACCACTGCCGACTTCTAATGCTGCTCGTGCCCGAGGACTCCCAGGAGATGGAACAGATAAAAGCAAAGTCATAAAGTTTTTAAGACAGTCCCTGCACGGGCATCTGACACACTGACACATTTCCATCGCACGGCCGCTCCTTTCCTAATGCCTGTATCCCTAAGCATGTGGGTTCACAGCGGCCCGGCACTCCTCGCGGCTCCAGGCGCTGGTTTATCGCGGTGCCCGCCCCACCCCGCACACACCGGGACCCACCGTGCCCGCGCCTCGGGCTCCACACCGGCACCGCGCCCCGGGCAGCAGCTCCAAGAACGGGGAGCCTTCCCTTCCCGGCCCCGCCAGACCTTCGGATGGCCCGCTGCCCCTCTGCCAGGCTGCTCCCGCAGCGGGGCCGGCCGGGCGGGTGCACACCCCTCACAGCCCGCACACCGGCCGGGCGGAAAAGCGGGTCAGGCTTCCCCGGGGAGCCGTGGCGCCGGGCTCGGTGGGGAGGCACCGGCGGCGGGCAAGGGGCCGGGGTGCGGGCTCTGCTCCCTTCCCGCCCGCTATTTCTGCCCACCCCGCGCCCCGGCACGGCGGGAGGCGCTGCCGCCGCCCGGGATGCAGTATCCATGGCAATGCGGGATTGCATCATGCTCTCGAACGGCACCGGGGGACAGGCGCTCCCGGCGACAGCCCCGGCCCTTCCGCCGCCCCATCCCTNCGGGTCCGCACCGATGGATCCGCACCTCCCGCACCGATGGATCCGCACCGACGGGTCCGCACCGATGGATCCGCACCTCCCGCACCGATGGATCCGCACCGACGGGTCCGCACCGATGGATCCGCACCTCCCGCACCGATGGATCCGCACCGACGGGTCCGCACCGATGGATCCGCACCTCCCGCACCGATGGATCCGCACCGACGGGTCCGCACCGATGGATCCGCACCTCCCGCACCGATGGACCCGCAGCACCCGGTCCGCCCGCCCGGACAGCGCAGCAGAGAGCGGCTCCTCAGGCTGGGAGCGCTTGGAGCACAGGCCGGGGGGGCGGGGGACCCCTGTGAAAGACAATATGGGACCGTGTAATTAAACACTGCCATAATGAGTTGAGCCACAGGCCAGCATTAAAGGTCCCAGGCAGATGCAGATGGTTTATTCGCTGTGTTTCAAAGTAGTGGGCTTTGCAACATTACAGCGGTTTTGAATGCCAGCCCTGGCTGCAATGAGTATGATTTTAACTTGGTCATATAATAAAACTACTGATTTTGGTGTGTAATTTACATGTGTATGTTGAGCCTGTCCCCAGTGTCCGATGTCTGTGGAAGGAATGTCAAAGCATCCTCCTTGGCTCCCCTCCAACCGCTTGGGTGCTCAACAGGGGAAGAAAAGTCCCAGTCCATACACTTCATTACCCCCACAAGGCCCTAACAGGGCCATAGCGAGGGTGCTTCGGCATTAGTGTGGCCAACAGTAAGAAAGCAGTCTGTTTCTTTCCCTCTTTAACATACTCACTCATGGTGGAAGGTGACCTTTTAATTTCACACCCCCCCAAGAGTTTGTACCATCTCTTTGCTAATTAAATGACAATGTTACATAAATAAAGAGCAGCTTTGCTTTGCAAAGGAGAGAAGTCAAGCAGCAATTTACATGGGGTTTGTTTAAGGTCAAGTATCTGCACTCTATGGGAAGCAGTTAGCAATTTTAGAAAGCTGGAGTAAAAAGAGTTTCCTGGAGCTTTCTCGTGGCTATAGAAGGCAGCCATATAGGTGAAGCCATTAAGACTAGCTATGCCAACCCAGTGTCCAGTAGCTTCTTTGGGGTAGTAATACACTGGTCCCATGCCCTTGGTTATTTAGCTGAAGCAGCATGTTGCAACCTCACCTCACCTGGCTGATGCTCAGTGTACAAAGAGTCCCTGGGGGTGATGCTGGGGGGCATCATAATGCAGCGTGTTTCCCGGTGGCATCACAAATTATCTTCCTTAAGCTCTTACTGAGACAAGAAAAAATCTCTCCAAAGCAGACGTTGAGGTTATGCCATAGTTCTTTATCTTATTTCTTTATTAGAGAATTCCTATTATGTTAATAGGAATGCTATTCAGTTTACATTGGAGCTTTTTCACAGAATCACAGAATATGCTGAGTTGAAAGGCACTCGGAAGGATCATTGAGTCCAATTCTTAGCCTTACATAGGACCATCCCCAAGAGTCACACTGTGTGCCTGAGAATCATCCAAACACTTTTTGAACTCTGTCAGGCTTGGTGCTGTGACCACTTCCATGGGGAGCCTGTTCCAGAGCCCAACTACCCTCTGGGTGAAAAACCTTTTTCTGATATCCAGCCTAAACCTCCCCTGACACAACTTCAGATCATACTCTTGGGTCCTGTCACTGGTCACCACAGAGAAGAGATCAGTGGCAACCTCTCCTCTTTCCCCTCACAAGGACATTGTAACTGCAATGAGGTCTCCCCTCAGTCTCCTCCTCTCCAGGCTGAACAGACCAAGTGACCTCAGACACTCCTCATATGGTTTGCCTTCCAGGCCCTTTTTTGGTTACTCTCTATGAGCTTAATATCGTTCTTGTATTGCAGTGCGCAAAACTGCACACAGTAGTCAAGATGAGGCCATACCAGTGCGGAGCAGAGTGGGACAATCACCTCCCTTGACCGGCTGGTGATATTGACCTGCTTTTTTTCCCTCCTTTTTGTTTTAAAGCACAAATCTCCATTTCCTTGAGGAACCAAATCCCTGTATGATTTGTATATGTGTGATTTGAGGCTTTGTAGCAGTTTTCAGTAAGGTGTGAGCACTCACAACTGTCCTTGCCTATGTGTTTTAACATTTTGCAGGAAAAAAAAAACACACACAAAAAATGTGAAAAGCAGCACAACTCTCAAGTGAGTATGCTTTTCTGAAAGCCAAAATTATTTTGCATATTTCTGAGGTATCCCATCTTACTTGAGGGAAGTCAAGCCATCTCGTTCCTAGTAAAATTAGTGGAATAAGCCACAAGTAATTTTTTTCTCACTTGAGCTAAAATGTCCTGAGCTCACTGAAACATGACCAGCATTAGGTTTTTTCACATCTTTCACACTTTATTTAAAACATTTTTCAATGTGCTCTAAATAAAGTTCCTTCCCAACAGGAGTACACATTTGTTTCCATGGTTTATTGATGAGAGATGATTGCACCGAGGGTTACTTTCACAGCCTAAACAGCTTTCTAAATCTGGAAGGTGCTTAAATAATTAAGACTCAATCTGGCTGTTTAAACATAAAAAATAAGAACTGGAGATTCAAAAAGAGATGGAGCAGGGCACATCAAGTGTAGGCAGAGAGGCTGGTGGTAGCTGGGGACTGAGCAGCACCCTGTGCAGGAGGGGGATGTACCGCTTCCTGGTCCCCATGCTGTGTCCCACAGGCTGGGGAGTGTGCCCCAAGCCCACCAGAGCCTGGCACATACCTGCTCCAGCTCCTGGCACTGTGGAGCTTGGTTTTTTTTGCTTGGTGGTGGGGTTTTAGTGAGGCTCTGTATGCGTGAGGTGTCAAGCAGCTGGCACTGGAGAGGGAAGACACAGCTGCTGACAGGGGAAAGGATGAGGCTGGGGGGAATTTTGGCCTTGCCAGCCTGGCTTCAGTGTGAGACTCTTTGCCCACCTGCTGGGCTGCTGGTTCTTCTATCTCTTGGTATCTCCAAAGTGCTCATGCTGTTATCAGTTGGAAAACAAAAGCAAGGTCGCAGCATGGGAAATGTCACTTCAGAATTTGGGACAACTTAGCAAACAATGCCAAGTGTTTTGGCATTAAATGTTTGTCATTTAATGAGGGGTAGGAGCTGGCCACTGTCGTTTTGGGCTGCAGATGTACTGACTCCCAGCATCATCCACGTCCTCTTGGTCCATTTGCAAGTTTGTCAGGAGTAAAGACATTGCCATTGACCTATTCACCGAGCACTGATGAAATTGCTGCTGGTATATTTGCTCAGGATGGGCTTCAGAGACCTCATTATCAGAGTGGAATCAATGAGGCTGGAGTTCAGGGAAGGGCAAATTAAACATTATCAGGGTTTTACACAGAAGGATTGCTAGGGCAGATGTAAAATGAGTTATACCTTGCATTTATTTTTTACCTGTGTCTCATGGCTATTATAATCCTGCCTTTTGAGAGAGAAGATGCAGTATCTGAGCAGTGTAGAAAGCTGAGTCCTAAGTGACCCAGTCAAGGCAGCAGCAGCAGAGGTAACAAAGAGGCCTCAGCAGATAGGGTTATCCTTGCTAAATTGATGGTAATCAAAAGAAAGAGGTTAAATGATGCTAGTGTTTGAGAGTATGGTAGGAAGTGAACAAAGAAGAGTGAAAAGTCAGTGAGGGCTACAGTGCTGGGAGGACAGAAGAGCATGGAGTAGGAGGCCTATCAGCATGGTGTTTGAAATCAGCCTGGATTAATGGGTAGAAGTGCGTGCTCCAGGGAATTGATCCCAAATGGTCTTCTCTTGGGGGGGTGAGCTACCAAATCTGTATTCTTTAAAAAAAAATCTATTTGAAATCCTAGCTATGCCTATTTAGTAGTGGTTCATCATACACACTGTAATGAATAGGTCCTTGTTTTGATTAGAAACAAATTAATCCATTTTTTCCAGAAATAAATTAACTAATTAAAATGAATAACCATCATTTGCCACTCAGTCATCTTAACGGGATTTTTCAGTTCTGCCTGGGTTTGCCTTGGCATCCATCCAAGCTGTGGCAGTTCCATGTTCTTTATCAATGAGGTAAGTGGGACGAGATTACTGTTCTTCTTAATCAAACAGTAGACTAAAGGATCAGGCTTGAAATTTCAGCATCTATCTCTTCTGAATATGGTGTTTTCTTCTGTTGTGCAGACCACAAATGCTTCATGCTGTTTGTACAACTTTGTCTAATTTTAAATACTTGATCTTCATAGAAGAAGCCTCCAACAGAGGTTTTCTTCACAATTTTGTACTTGGCAGGTCTCATAATCCAGTGGCTGGATGAAGCTGCTGTTTTGAGATTCCAACACAGAACTGGTGTGAACACACTCACCCTCTCTTCTGAAATATGATTACATTACAAACTGATGCTAATTTTTGAGGGTGCTTTTTGCTTTCTGTTATTGAGGGCAAAATTCTCTCATGCTAGATGGAGGCAAGTTTTTGGCCCTTTGTTTTTGATCCAATTTCATGCATGTTACATTAACAGCATTACTTTTCTGCATTTCCTCTTGCATCTCCCTGCAGCATGCAGTGCTGTAGGCAAATAATTAAATGAATTGAAGACCCACACAGACTCACCAAACTTGCAGTGTATTTTAAGAGCCAGATTTACCTCAGGGTCCCATAAGATCAAAATTTTTTGTTTCTTGCCAAATATTCATGGAATTTTCTCTGTCATTGCTGCTCATAATCTCACAGAGAGAAAATGTGGTTAAGTCCACCCTTGTCAATACTGCTAAAGTTTTAATTACCCTGAGCTGAGAAAATCACAAGCCCCAGAAATCTTCCCACTATATACCAGCTGATTTGCCCCTATGGCACTGCTGAGGCTGCTAGTAGGAGACACACAGTGAATAACAAGGTGTTTTTGATGAGCAATTAGTAAAGGAGCCAGATAGTTCCAAAATGGCCATGAGGAAAGTGGTCACGTAACCCAGAGGCACCCAGAGATAATTCAGTTACCCCATGTGGGTAGTGCCCATGTGTCCTCCTCAGTCTGTCTTCTCTTTTTCAGTGTCTACAGTAGGAGTGGCAATCAGTCGTGTCTTGTTTATAACCTTGTACTCAAACCATACCACTCCCTCTGGAGAGGCTTTGGCAAGATATAACCCACCTTAGCCCTGGGCTTTTGCTGGTGGCTGCAGTGTGCCAGGGAGGGAGCAGGATGTAAGGATCATTCTGCTGTACCTCCTTCCCACTGCTCTGCTGTGACCCCAGAGAGTTCTGTGAACCCTGGCCACCTCTCTCCTTCCCTGCCTACTTTTGGGTATTCCACTCATGATTAGGCATATCTGCAGTTAAGAGCAGATCTTCTAATCTGGAGGAAAGTGTATTGTCACTTCAAGCAGCTTCTGCTGCAGTAGAGTGATTTTATAAAAGGTAATGGTAATCACTGTAGGTGAATGGAGTATGAACTGCATTATTTTGCATTAGTAGTTGGATGCTTGGTCCTTTCCTGTTCTTGTTATGGCATCTTCTTGTAGACTTACTATACATACATCTAATCCTTCAAAACAATGTGTGTTCTTCCAAAGCATCATGGATTCATCATTGTGCATAGCAGCCTGTCATCAATTTCCTGCTTTATCTTAAAACTAGTGGGACTGGGATTTGGAGCTGTCATGTTGCACAGTATAATCTGGTAGGAGTACAACTCTGTGTTCCCATTAAAAGTATTAGATGTTCTGCTTTGAGAAGCAGTTAAGGGCAGCATTTGCAATCCTTCTTCATGTGTCATGCTCCTTATCCTTTTCTCTTTAATCAAAGACTGTGTAAACTGTTTGAGATAATCCTGTTGTTGAGAGAAAACATTGTCTTACTGCTTAGAGCACAGAGTAAATCATGCTATCTTAACGTGAAAAAGAGGCCTTGTGGTCTTGGGACCTCCACTCACATGGCTTGGGCAAAAAAAGAAGTCTGGAATGTAATTTACAGGCCATTGGGAAAGAATGCCAAGACAAAGCTTAAACATTCAAAATAACTGGCATTTTAGGATTTTTCACTTTCTCACTGACCATCTTCAGAGAGCCCTCTGCAGATGTGCAGCTGGAAAGTGAGCCACCCAAAGCAGGGATTGCTGTTGATGTTTCCAGCCCTGCTGCTGTCCTCGTGTGAGGGGACCCTGCATCAGTCCCCCAGCTCCCCATATGTAAGCTACCAGCAGCACACTGCCATATAATCTTTGGTGAGTGATATAGCATCCAGTCCAGGTCAGGTTTTGTGGGGGAGGCATTTTAGCATAAGCTTGCTTCCTGTTAGATGAAAGTAGTTTGGTTTTCCCTGAGAAGGAGGGGTGGTTTGGCTTTTTTTCTCCAAGGAATAAATTTTTCTCCCAGCTATAAACAATAGTGGATTAGCTCGACACTGAGATAAATAATGGTGGATATTCTTCTCTTCCTCCCTCATTCTTTGCTTGTTTTGACCACTTACACTGTAAACTCAGGGCAAGGACTCTTTCCCACTATGTGCATGCAGAGTACACCTCAAATATTTAGAAGATGGAGAAGGGTATGGAAATGTCACACCCCTCTGGAATAAGTCTGATAATTACCCAAGGAACTCTAATGGAAGACTGGATACATTCCTGGTCACTTTCCAGAGAAAACTCGTGGGCTCATCATGTAAGTAAGCGAAAGTCTTAAAGATGACTGAATCCATTCCCTCACCCTTAGGCATAGTGAGATTTTCCTAGGCATATCCAAAGATACTAAACTATCCCTGCTGTGCAAGGTTAGCAGCCAGAAAGAACATCCGCAGCCACAAAGATCACCATGTCCCAAGTGTATAGGTTGAGAATGTGCCTGCCAACCAAAGCCATGTTAAAGTCCACAGGAGGTCGTGATGGGGTCCTGGGAAAGAAAAGGAGTTGTTGCTTCAAGGAGAGGCTGCTGTCTCTGGAGGCCAGATACTGCTGATCTTCAAAGAAACAATCCTGATTTACACTTTTGAAAATAAATGATATTAAAAACAATGTTCTGGTCAGTCTTATTCATTTCTTCTTGAGCCCCTTGTCTTCCTCTATCTCTTTCTAGACAAAGTATCTACTCATGATTTCAGCATGAAAACAACATTTAATATACTTTAGTTTACTTTCAAATTTTTTTTTATGCTGCTGGGGTGACTTTTATGTTCATAAGAGTCCAAAGACTCTTATGAATAAATGCATCTGAGTTTACAGTCCTGTCTTGTACTTTTACTTTTTTTTTTAATTAAGCCTTACACCTATTTTGATGACACCTAACATTTTTCTTGTGCCTCTGCTAAATAATTTGGTCTATACTCTTAATTCCAACTTCCTGCTTTCATAATTTCATAATTTATACCATTTCCGAGCTTCAGTCTGCTAAAACTTGTTTATTTGTCTGCTGTACTTTTTGTTTCCAGTCCTTTGACACAAATTTTCATTTCAATACCTGAACAGCCTGACTAACAATTATTAGGGTTCCTTGCATATACTGGCCTATTTGAAAAGGAGGATGGCATGATAACGGTATTGTCAGAAACTACGTACTGGCCTTTCACATCCATATCCAGCCTACTCAGCTGCAGGGTGCTGATGGTGTGGTGTGGGTTGTGTTGACTACTTGCCTAAGGTAGAAGTCTAGTACATCCACACCTGTAAGCAGCCCCTTTTATGAAAGTATTGAAATTATGAGATCCAGTCCTTGTTTTTGTCTGTCCTTATTTCTCTCACATAACTCCATTTTAAATGAGCCAAGTTCCTCTTTTTGAGTCCTGTTACAATTTTGTCTCTTCCATTTAACGTTTGTTTGGATTTTGTTGTTGTTGTGGTTTTTTGGTTGTTTTTTTTTTTTTTGTGATTTCTGTGGTACAAGATTCTGGTTTTGAACATGATCTCATTTTCTGATTTGGCTGTATCACTGTCTAATAGCTGTACTGTTATGATTTCATAACTTTAAATACTAAGTTTGTAGCTAATCAAATTTAGAGGCATCCTGTACTCTTGTAATTTTCTTTTTCTCAATTAAACGGAAGATATTTAGTATGGTTGGACTAGAGTCATTGGAGTAATTTTATGCAGTGAGTTTTTCTGAAATTGAAAGTTGCTGTGGCTTGTTCACTGCTGCCCCGCCTCTGTGTGAGGGGGGCTGTTGTGGGATATCCCTGGACCCTTTCATTTCCTGGATGACTTCTCTGTGTCAGGACAAAACAGCTGCAACTCAGAAATGCCAAGTTACTGCTCTTTAATGAATTACCACTTCAATCAGAGAATCAAGTTGTTTGTGCTCTTACTTCCTGTTGGAAATGAGAAATGAAGTGCATTGGCATAAACCTTTGCAGATCAAAGATATCATGCTCTGCTTTTGCTGGGGACTGAGAGCTTTTAGCTCCTGCTCCTGCACAGGCCCTTGGTCAGCTGCAGGCATCTGAGACCTTACATGGATTTTAACAAGAACTAAATAAATTCACTGTATGCCAAGGACACTTACTGCTGCTACCAGCTCTCCTTGGCACCAACAGCTCTTCTAGGCATATATATGAGAGTGCTTCTGTCCTCATAATTATAGTATTGCTACCAACTTGCTATAATTAGACATGTTAAAAATTGTCTGAGTTCCTACTTATTGCTGAAATATGCTAAATTCCAGATGCAGTTATCACTGGGAAAAACTGCTCCGAAGCTGTAGCTCCAGTATAGGTGGTATCCTCACACCCTCCTCACCTTTCACTTGAACTGAGCTTTTTATGTGAACTTAACATGCATGGATGGTCTTTGTAAACAGCTCTTCTTCTCTTTTTATTATATACCAGGAGAAGAATTATACACTCAATGAAGTGTATTTTTTTCTACATAATTCCTTTATGCCACCTGCCAGCCTTAAGTATCAGGGTTATTTTATTTTATTTTATTTTATTTTATTTTATTTTATTTTATTTTATTTTATTTTATTTTATTTTATTTTATTTTATTTTATTACCGTAGTTTCTCATTGAATATGTGTATTTTCTGTGTTGGGGGCTGCATAGGGAATCCTCTCAGACTTGGGAAGAATAATCAGTTCACTCCTTCATTCTGTGTGAGTTGTCTGTGCTCCTTGTTCCTGACCTCTTATAGATGGTGCGTGTGAGGTCTGCATAACCTGGGCAAGAGGTTCTAGCTTTGAACTGCTGCCAAATTCAATGAACTGTCAGCTTTGATGTATCTTGGTTTCTTCAACCTACTTTTATGCAGAAAAGAAAGCATCACTGAGGCCTATTTGCTTTTTTGCTATAACTGCTCTTCCTCATATCATTTTGACTAGGTAGTTGTCTTGTTATATCCCTCGTATGGATCGTTGCTCATGTCACTTTTTATAACCATCGCATTTTTGCTCCAACCTTACAGTGAGAGCACTGACGACAGAGGAAAGGCAGCTCAGAGCTCAGACATGTGCCCTGTTCTCATGAAGGCAGTAGCCGGAGATTCATCATCAGAGGCTCTCATCAGAAATCCCCATTCTTCACATAGTTTTGAAGCTCTTGGCAGACTTTTTGCTTCCACCCACACGGTAAAGGCTTGTCTAATAACAGCAACAGCGTGAAGCCCATTAAAATCAGAATGGCAGACTAACTGAGCCCAACTCCTGCTTTTGATAGTGGAGAGTTGTCTTCTTTAAAGGAAAATGGGAAAGTGGGTTTCAGTTAATAAAGCTGGCTGGTTTCTGACACTGAAGCAGCAATGCACATTGGCCCTGTGAGTGCTTGAAACCTAGGGCAGACTGAGGTGGCATGTCTCTTCCACAGCACTATGCCTGCTGCAGTGATGTCCTGCCCCATCTGCAAGGAGTTCCCATGGGGGCAAGACTACTAACCACTCCTCCTGCTTCCAACACATAGCTTTGTTATGCTTGGACCCTGCATTTTATTTCAAGATATGGTCCTTGCTTTTCCCCTTCCCTTTCCTCAACCCTAGCTTCTGCCAGACTGACTTAAAAGCTGCAGTCATCTGATTTCTTCTGGAACATTGCTCTGATGAGGAGGCTTAGCATTCCCAGTGCTGGGGCTTAAGAGCATAACTGCCCCCAGAGGTGGCAGGATGGGCCACACAGGCACTGAAAGGCTTTGAATTCTACTCTGTATGTATTAGCACCATGGACTAGTGTCTGTGTTTAATACATTAATCAGTGTTTCTTACTGCACTGTTGTACTCTACAGTATGTAGAATTGATTTGTCATGAAACAGCAGGGGAAGCTTATGCTTCCAAAATGAATTATATGCATAACATTAGCTTTATAAAAGACTCATCCCTAGTCCTTGATCACAGCACAGCTTCATGCACCTAATAGCCCACATGCAGAACTGTGTCAGCAGCTTCCCTAGGTAGGGTGCAGTAAAGACCTTCACCTGCTGTCCAGATCCTGTTTTGTCTTAAACAGGGGGTAAAGGCTTCTAAGAAAATGAAGCTTGGCTATTTAAACTCAGTTTTTCCTGATGGACTGTGTGTGTATAATTTTCATTCCTGATAAACCCCAGAATGCAGACCACAAGTCAGTAAGATGGGTTGTTTACCTTGTAAGCCAACAACTTCAATGGATGTCCTGATAACCGAAAGACTAAGAAGGGGCTGTTGGCTTAGCTGTGAAGTAAAACACTGGAACAGGTTGCCCCAAGAGCTGGTAGATGCTCCATCCCTGGAAACATTCAAGGTCAGGTTGGAGGAGGCTCTGACCAATCTGATCTAGCTGAAGACATCGCTGCTCACTGCAGGGGTGTTGGACTAGATGACTTTTAAAGGTCAAGTGAGAATTCAAAGGAGAGGAATGAAGCCAGGGAGCAGAGTGAAGACTGGACCATTTCTTCCAGCGAGAGTAAGTGCTTGTGTTGAATTAAGAGACCATTTGCCACTGCAGACATAGATATGGGTGCTACATGCTTACCACAATTTGCTACTGCTGATGGTCTCCTTTTCTAGAAAGTACCTTGGATTAGACTCTCATAGCCACCTCTTGTTTCAAGCAGGCATTTGAAAATATTGACTTCTTTTTCTGCTTTAATTGCCTGCAATCTGTTGAAAACAGACACTTAACAAATTTCCTAATTTTATTCTTTTTTGTTTCTTTCCCCACCCCCTCTAAAGGTTTTTTCCCTACATTTTCTCCTCTTTCTTTGACCGAATGTTCCTGGAGGAAGAAAACCATGCTGTCAGCTTGTACAACTACAACTAAAGGAAAGTAGGTCTACAACAGCATGTACTGACCAGACCTCTATCAGTTAAACCGTTTTTATTTGTCAGTGAAATCTTAAAGCAAATTAGTGTCATGACTGGCCCCTGCAAATTGCAGCATGTCCACAGGTGGTGGGACACGGTCGATCTGCTTTCCAGAGTCTCAGAAATGTTCCTGAGGCTTGTTATGATGCAAAGGGTAAGACACCCCAGAGTCACACAGCTATGAAAAACCACCTAGATGAAAGCTGTCAAATCTTATGTACTTTGAGGAATTAATGTACAGTTGCTGAAATGTCACAGAACCTTCTCTATGGGTAATGTGATACAAAGGGAACATTTCAGTCAAAAGAGTGAAATATTTTTTGAAACTTATTTAGAAACATGTATTTAGACGAGAGGGAAACTAACATAGTGTAGGTTTGATGGGTTTCTTTTTTTAAAAAGAGCAGGGCCAAGAGGGTAAGATCTGGTTTATATTTTTACAGTAAGGGGGCCCAGCTTCTTAAATTGCCATTGATTTTAACAAGAGAAGGAATGAGGCTCCCATTGATTAAGACAACAGCTTAAAATTGGATTTCATGTAGCAAACTGTTCTCGGATCATGACTAATTGCATCATTTTGGGTAAAAGCTATTAAAACCCCTGTAGCTATCATGTTCCCCTTTTAAATGGTATTTTATCTGAAAAGCATCTCTTGTTAAGGGGAAAAACCCAAATTCGCTACTCAGTTCAGTGTTATCCACTGGACAACACTTCTGCATTCTGTATAAACTGTAAACAGATGAGTGAAATTGCAGATAACGGGAATGATGGCTGGGGAGCAGGGTCACCCTGGCTTTGCAGGTCAGTGCTTGCTAGCGCAATCATGATGCAGGGAGCCATGCTCCCATCGATGTATCCGCTCAGAGTGCAGCCACAGTGACTCAGGTGCTGGTGTTTGGCCCAGTCCTTGCAGGGAAGCTTGTGTTTTGTTTTCCACAGCTTAGTCAGTGCTGCCTCATGGCCTCTTGCCTCAGGATGTGCTGTTGTGGGCCACTCCCTGAGGTACTTCAAGGCATATTTTTTTACTGGTGAGGCCAAAAGATTTTGGTTAAAACCAGGGACAGGCTGGGCTTGGCTCGGCTCCTGTTCTGGGAGCGCCTGGAGAGGTGCCCAGGGCACAGCTTGAGCTTCTGATAACATCCCAGCAGATCTGTAGGGACTAATTATTTACCTCATGCCCTCTTAATATTGCTTTAGCCTTAGCTGAGGTGCTTGAGGCAAGTGGTGCCAGAGCACAGCAAGTATCTCTTTGGGGTGCATGGCAGAGATGGGAAAGCAGCACAGGGCTCCAGGCATGAACAGGAGGAGTGAAGTTCTGAACATGGTTTTGAAACAGAAAATAAGGACTGGAAAGGAGGTATCTTATGAGACTTCTGCAAACTTTCTGAACCTGAAGGGAGACAAACAGTTGGAATTATTCAGAGCCCCCTCCCTCTGCTGAGGACAGTATTTGAACAGTAGGTATAATTAGCAGAAGCTTTGGTTGATGAGAGAGCTACAAGTCTCTGATTGTGTTTAAATGGTCCCAACTTTTGTTATAATTTTAGTTATTTTAATTCTATCAGCATGTGCTAGACGTGGCTGTCCTGATGCCACACCTGGCACAGCATCTCAGCCTGCATCACTATGGAGACTTGCTCTTACCTGTCAGGAAGGGTAGTGGGCTGGGGCTGAATGGACATGAGCCGAATAGAAGTTTGGCACCCAAATTGCCTCTATTCTTTTCTAGTACCTAATCTGTTGGTCTCACCTGTGTGCAGGTTAGTTTTGTGTTAGTAACATGAATCTCTGCTTGGGATTTTCGACCCCCACTGACTGTCCCACTGATGGATGCCACTTCCGGTCTAAGTGTCTGTGCTCTTCTGACCATGACTATTGAGTGCACCCGTACAACCCAGCACGGAGATGTTGAGCCTCATGTCACCAGAGGAACACGGAGGTCTCTTTCTTCACACTATATCTTAAATTAAGAACAGACTGATCCCTGTGGTCAAGACCAAAGTTCCTCTGTAAGACCAGCTTGATCCCTCAGATAAATTCTGACCATAAAAGCATTCACCCAATGCATATGCAATTTTTTTCAACACCAATACACGCATTACTAGCCTCTCTCCGCAGGTACTTTCAGAACATCCTCCTTTTCTTCTAAAAATATGTACTTCCTTCCTGTACCTCCCTCCTTTTTACATTGTATAGTATCACTAAAATCACAAGTATTTATGGTAGTGGCTGTTCAGCTTAGTTAGCTGAGAAAAAGGATGAAAAAAGAAGGTCAGAAAGTAAAACTGAAAGCTGGTAGAACACTGGAAAGACAACAAAAGGAGGTTATCTTAAGGGTGAAGCTAAGGAGCAGAAAGAAATCAGGTAAGGTTTGAAGATATGGGAAGAAGGAAATGCTGCCTGGAAAAGAAGGTGACATTTTGAACAGTCTAAATAAACTATAGAACTATAAAGAATACAGTCATTCATACAAAATCAGAACTGTATCTCATTTCAGAACAGCAACAGAAGCTGCAAGTTGGACTTTCGTGGAAATATTTGCTAGCACCAGCAGTCCAGCCAGCTGAAGGCCGACCATCTCCCTGGCTTCACCAAATACCTGAATCCTCCTGCTGCCAAAGAAAGGTAAAAGACCAGAAGGGAGAGATACCAGGGGCTGTCACCACTTCTGCTCAGCTCTCTAACTGGTCATGGTGCAAAGGGCAAATGGTGGGAGAGCTGCTGAGTACGGTGGGAAACACGGCGCCCTGTGCTTCGAGCCCAGAGGCAGCTCATCAAATAGCCCTCATCATTCCTCATCCTTGGTGCCTTTTTTGTAGAGCGCTAATCATCGTCTTGGCAGTTTTCCAGCCCACGTGATTGCAAACTGGCTGCTGAAATTACCTTCACCACTCAGAACTGAATTTGGTATCTTCCTCCATGTCCTGGGAGTGCTGGGGAGATGTGTTCACACCATGTCATGACTGCAGCTCCTGACTGAAGGCATGTAGGTGATGCCCCCCTCCCTCTACTTCTGTCATTTTTGACATGTCTTAGAGCAAGGTGATTATAATGTTGAAATGGTTTTCAGATCACATGACTGGAAATTACTTTCAAGGTCCAAAAAATGGCCCCAGCCTTGTCAAGAGCTATGTGCTTCCAGACAGAAGAGATCCCTGCATATAAGTGCTACCTAGTATTTAAGGAAGTGTATGTGCAGGGAATTTGGCAGAACTGCCTTGGCAGCTTCCCAGGTGACAGCCTCCATCCCGTTTGCCATCAGCCTGTGGGATGATCATCTAAAACCTCTTGCCTGCAGGGATGTAAATAACAAGTCTTCTCTCACAGCAGTCACAGGCAGAGAAAGGCAGGGAAGGACTCATCGATGCTACAAGTGGCCCGTGACAGCAAGCCAGGGGAGCCATGAGCAACAGTCACTCCCAAAATCCCGGCACCCGGATGCTCTGGCCCCACTTTGCTCTTACACCTCTCCCCAGGGCCAAAAGCAGAGTGCCTGCATGCTTAAATCTTGCTTATGCTGATGAAAACCTGGAGCCACTGTCACGTGCTCAGTTACTGAGCTTCAGATGACAAATGTTAACTCATTAATCACAATCATTTACCCTGAGCATACCACTGCAAGAAAAGGGATCAAATTCTTCCCCGGTCTCTTTTTGGGCAGTTGTACAACCTCCAGGAGATTAGTTGAGGGCAGGATCTGCCCCTAATCTGCCAGGAGAGTCATGGTTTCTGCTCAGAGCTCCTCCTCCCAAATCCTCTCAGCTCTCCCCAGCTTTCCTGTGGCAAATGGCCTTGAAAGTATAAAAAAAGAGAGTAATCTGTTGAGGCAAGTTTGGCTGAATGTTTCATTGTTTCTTTGTTTCTAAACACGTGGAAGCCGATTTAGTTGTTCTGCTATCCAGTTAGAAAGGAGCAACTGCTTAAAAAACCCTGGGAAACTGATTGGGGTTTAAACATGAAGGTCCACAAGCCCAAACAGAGCTATGTCTGACAAAGAAGAAAAGCTAAATAGATTTATTCCTGCTATGTATAAAGTAAACTGTATTTTTTAAAAATCCATAAGAACAGACACCCTTTGTTTTCAATGCATGTTCAAAACCAGTGGCTTTGGTAGCAGGGAGAAACAGCTCTGATGATTTGCTGGGGGAAAAGGACAACAGCACTTCCCATCTTTGTCAGAGAACCATTCCCCCACTGTGGCAAACAGCCAGGCAAGCCTGGGGCATGCTTGCACTTCTCCCAGAAGCCACGTTTCCCACTGTCCCCTCCCAGCTGTAGAGTCCAGGGCTTGCTCCGAGGTCACTGAGTAATCCTGTTGGACAAGCACAACTAGCTAACACAATTACTAACACTGAAATCTTCCTGAGCATTGTGATTTTTCACAATACTACCAAGGATATGTTAGTGCAATATTTCCTTTCAGGCAGCAGCTGCCGAAGCCAAACATACAATGTAACTACAAATGTATTTTGACATCCACATAGGGCTTTATGGAAAGTACAAGAATGAGCTCTAATGCCCGCACTTCTCTGTGTGTGATTTCTTACTCTTTCTTCCAGGATCCACGAGAAATTTAGCTTGCAGTAAGAGGTAATTTGGCATTTGCTATGAAAACAGCACAAAAGAATAGTTTTCACCTTGAAGTCTTAAATTGTTTGCTAATCTTATCTACCAGAAGATAAGACTAATTTAAGAGACACAACTTAAAGCACTGTGCAACCTAATTGCACTTTTGTGTCCTCTGGCAGTGGGAAGAGTCTTTAAAATGTGAATACGCTTCAGGGTATTTTACCTTGCCAGAAAGATGTGTGTGCAAGTACATGTGTCAGTAGTGCAATAACCACTGTCTTCTGTTGTAGTACTTTGAAATTTTATGCCATTCTCCTACACCTTCTGCTAAAGGAACTATTAAGGACAGGGCCTAAATGCAGCAAAGGAATCTACTGTAATTTTAGACTTTATAAAGGATGAAGCTTTTATCAAAATTAAGCTTTTTGTGACTGTTGTATTGCTTTTCCTGCTCTTTTAAAATTCACAATTCAAATGCAACATTCAAAAGGGGTAAATGTTCCTCAGAAACATCTTTCTCTCTCTATACATTTGATAGTAATACCTGATGTAGTGGAAAGGACTGGGCAGTAGGCAAGCATGCTGTACTCGTGATCTGCTTTCCTTTTTTAAAAATGTTAAACAAACTTTTCCCCTAAATATATTCAGTGTATTTGCAAAGGACTTCAAGGATATTGCCTTCATACATTTAAACAAACCCTCGGTGCAGGTGCAGGTTATATAACACCACCAGGGAATGGATAAGCAGACAAGAACAACAAAAGATAATCTGTTTATCCATTCCAATTGCAAAACCCTCCTGCTGGATGACTCTCTGCTGTCACTTGCTGTCTGTGTAATGCTGAGGTAACCTCAGTGCTGTAACTCTGAATCTTTAGCAACACAGGTGAGGGACCGCAAATTTGGCAGCCTATCTCCTTTTGATTTAAAATGCTCTGGACATCCATTACTGTCAGGAAATGGTTTCCATGGCTCTACCCAGTCTTCATAGGTAACACATCTCTGCTTTGAGGTGTGATATTTTTTAAACAAATGTCATATTACGTCAAAGTTGATGGGCAAAACAGGTCAGTAGCGTTAGAAACATGTCTTTCACTGGAAATCCTTATGAAGGAAGAGGAGAATTGCATTTGTGCTTAGAAGATCAAGTGGGTTCCTCCAAGTACTGCACATGATCTAGGAAAAGCTAGAAGCTGAAAGCAAGCATCAGCAGAAGTGGGGATATGAGGATATCACTCGTCACAAATTTTGAATATAAGGAGCTGTGTATGCTCTGTTCTGAACCAGCTAAAACCAAATTGTTGATGTGACTACCTGTCTGACATCTGACACAGGTAAAGACCCCACAAAACATGGGTTTTTCATGGATACACTCAGGTTTGATGGAACAAATTTGAGGAAGCATTATAACTTATATTAAAACGCCTTTGTCTTCTATCCTTTCTCCTCCCCTCTGTGCTCCTCCCTCTCTCTGCGTTTGTCCTTTCCATCACTCTTTCCACCTCAGACCTTCAAAAGAAGGAAGATCTCCTTTTCTGCTTCCAGCTGCAGTACCCCTGGCTGCAGGTTGGTACCAGAGGACAAAGGTGTGAACACCTGGCAGCCCTGCAGCTTTCCTAAGGTGCTGGGTTTTTCTGTGGATCCTGAATACATCCAGAAACAGAGGAGCAGGAAGCCAAGGAGTAGATACCCTGGAGGTATCCACCTTCTAAACATGAGGACATGCAGCTTACATCACCTCCAAACTTCCTGATGCAGTATTTAGGGTCCAACAAACTTATGGTTGGAGAAGATTCCCTTTCTGCATTTAGTCTCAGATCCCTTTTAGTCTGAGATATTCAGAGCAGACCTATGATGCCCCGTCATACACAACAGTGTTCTGGCTGCCTAATCTCAAAAAGCAACATCACCCTCTGCACAAACATCATACAACATTTTAGGATCTTTTCCTCTCTCTGTTTGTGTGTGTCTTTGCCACAACTTTGTCCATTGGACTAAATTAGAAACCTGCATTAAGCTGAATGATAATTCATTTTGTACTAGTGGACAGACCAACTTAGGTTACATTGTTGTGGGTATCTCGGATTGGGAAGTAGTAATAGTTGAGGTCTTCCTCAGGTAACTAGAAGAAGCCTCACTTGATCAAAGTGATTTGGAATAGTCAACATGGATTTATGAAGGGGAAAAGGTGATTAGCCAACCTCATAGCCTTCTATGATGAGATGAGTGGCTTGGCAGATGAGTGGATGTTCTTTTTCTTGACATTGCCCAAGGTTTCAAGACTGTCACCTGGAACATTCTCATAGACAAGCAGAGAAGTATGGGCACGGTAAGTGGGCAAAGAGGTGGACCAAAAACTGGCTAAATTCCCAGGTTGTGATCAGTGGTACAAAGTCCATCTGGAATCCAGTTACTAGGGGTGTACCCAAAGGTTGATACGAAGAACAATATTGTTTAACATCGTTCTTAATAACTTGGGTGATGAGTGAGGGGACAAACTCAGCAAGTTTGTCAATGATACAGAACTGTGAGGAGTAGCTGATGCCATTCAGAGGGATTTGGACAACCTGGAGAAAATAGCAAAGAAGAATCTCATGAAGCTTAGTAAAGAAAAATACAAAGTCTGACACCTGGGGAAGAATAAATCCATTCTCCAGTACAGACAGGGGCCAACCAGCTGGAAAACAACATTGCAGCAATTCTCCTTTGTGTCAGAGAAGGCTAATAGTATCTTGGGCTGCATTAGACAAAGCATTGCTGGCATGTTAAGGGAAGAGACACTTCTCTCTGCTCAGCACGGGTGATACCACACCTGGCATGTTGTGTCCAGTGCTGGGCTCTCCTGGACAAGAAAGTTATGACCTTACCGGAGTGGATCCCACAAAGGGTCTGAGACATAACTAAGGGACAGGAGCATCTGTCATATAAGGAAAGGCAGAAAGCTGGGACTGTTTGGACTGGAGAAGAGAAAGCTCAGGAGGCATCTTGGTGGGTATAAATGGCTGATGGGAGGGTATGAAGAAGGCAGAGCCTCTTCTCAGGGATGCCTACTGACAGGGCAAGAGCAATGGGTACATATTCAAGCACAGGGAATTCTATCTGAAATAAGAAAGCAGTTTTTACTGTGAGGGTGGTCAAACACTGGCACAGGTGGCCTAGAGAGATTGTGGTGTCTCCATCTCTGGAGATACTCAAAAGCCATTGGGACATAGTTCTGGGTGGCCTGTTCTAGCTGATCCTGCCCTGAGAAGTGGGGCCCAGGGTAGACTAAATGATGTCCCAAGGTCTCTTCCAACCCCAACTGTTATGTGCTTCTCTTCTGTAATTTCCACATGGCTATGCATTTGAACTGCGCTTTCTTTTATCAGAAAAGCAAATCAGTTTCCTTCCACTAAAGGGAACAAGCAGTGATATTAGACCCTCTCCATGTGTGAGAACATCTGTTTCCTATATCAGACACAAAGTCAAGATGCGGCTTTCAGGTGTTTTACAAAAAGTTGGACTGAAGACATTGTGTGTAAAAGAAAAATTGTTATATGAGACTCAACTGGTGCTTGATTTTCACAAGGTTGAATCATAAATTTCTGAGGCTTTGCTATTGCCTGGAGCTGCAGTGCTTGACCAGCCTCCTCATCTGTGAAGGTCTCCTTTGGTCCTGTATAGTACATGATGTACCATCAACTACCTCAGGATGTAACCACAAAGGTGTAACATCCCTCTAGTTCTGTAGAGAGTCTAGTAGAAAAACCAAGAAAATATTTGAGTATATGGAAGTCAGGACACCATGGGTAATTGGTAGATATAACCTGTTTTTGCCAGTGGAATTTGGTGGGAGGCACATATGCTACATCTGTAGTAGTAAATAAACAGCTCAAGGGGGTCAATGCACCTTAAAGCCAGTTCAACCTGTATCCATGTGCTGGTTTTAGCTAGGGTGATTTTCTTCACAGTGGCTGGTATGGGGCTGTGTTTTGAATTTGTGCTGAACACAGGGCTGATAATATAGAGATTGTTTTTGTTATTGCTAAGCAGTGCTTACAAAGCCTTTTCTGCTTTTCCTGCTGCCGTGCTGGCAAGGAGGCTGGGAGTGTATGGAAAGCTGGGAGGAGACACAGCTGGGACAAATGACTCCAACTGATCAAAGGGATATTCCACACTATATGACAGGCTCAGTATATAAAGGGGGGGGGAAGAAGGAGGAAGAGGGGAATATTTGAAGTGATGGTGTTTGTCTTCACAAGGAATGGTTGCATGTGATGGCACCCTGCTCTCCTGGAGATGGCTGAACACCTGCCTGCACATGGGAAGTGGAGAATTAATTCCTTCATTTGCTTTGCTTGAGTGCATGGCTTTTGCTTTCTCTATTAATTTGTCTTTATCTCAACCCATGTGTTTTCCAGCTTTTGCCCTTCCAATTCTCTCCTCATTCCCAGTGGTGGGGGACTGAGTGAGTGGCTGCGTGGGGTTTGGTCACTGGCTGGTCTTAAACCACAACAGCACTTTTTGGCACCCGATGTGGGGCATGAAGTGTTTGAAATAATGGCAGATTTGATGGGGATGTGGTAGGTTGAATTTATAGCTGTTAGTGCTGTTTAGCTAGTGAATGAGCTGTCTCCTGTGCTTGCCACAGGGCTCACTTTCCTGACTGTGTATCAGCCCAGTGCTCATTAGTGGCTCTTCTCTGCCTTCTCTGCTTTCTCTGCTTGCTGTAGTGCTGTGCTGCTTATCACCTTAATGGATTGTGCCTGGGAATGTTTTGATAACAGCCATGGTGATGTGCCTGGGCTGGCAGGTGGCCAGGGCATTGCTGCTGTTTCTGTGCTGTTGCTATACTGGACAGCCTGGAATGGGCACCAACACCTTTCTGTAGAGAAGACATTTTAAAAGGGGTGTTCTGTGCTTCTGTTTGCATACATTTATGTTCTTTAGCAAAGGAACAATTTTTTCTCATTGGTTGAAGGTAGTTTTTCTGATAATTCTGGATTTAGTGCTATCACATCTCTAATATCAACCTCCTTCCACTTGATAGCTCTAGCCTTGGACCACTTCCCAGACATGCAGGGCCAGTCCATGCTCACCGCATTCACCTTCACTTGAGGGGCTGAGCCAGTGCTCCATGGGATGTTAATGACACTTCTGGGGCAGATTTTGTGGCAGAGGTGGGAGTCCATGGCATGGGCACAGAGAGAGTTGCAGCAGCAGTGGCGGTGGCATCACATCCCATCCCAGCACCAAAACCCTGACTGGGATGAGCATATGACCTTGTGAGAAGCCTGTGTTGGAGCAGGTTTGCTGGCAGGATTTGTGACCTCATGGGGGCCCACATTGGAGCAGTTTGTGAAGAACTGCAGCCTGCAGGAAAGATCCGTGCTGGAGAAGGTCAAGTATTGTCTCCCTTGAATGGGACCCTGTGGTGGTTTAGTTTTCTTGGTTTTGGTCCTGGCCTTCCCTGGTAACAGGGTTATAACTAAGGAAGTATTCCACATCATTTCTTCATGTAATAGGGGATGTATAAAGACAAGGGGGAGGTTTCCTCTCTCTCTTCCTTTAGTGTGTTTGGAGGACAGCAGCTCTCAGTGTATTGGATTAGCTCTTATCTCTATGACCTGACGCTGTCTGAGAAACTGGTGTCCCAGCCACACGGAGGTGGAGAAACTGCTTCTCGTGAGGGGAGTTTGGTGAGAATTTATTGTGTTAGTTATTTTATTGAGCTATTCCCTGAGGTTTTGAGTGTGTGTATCTGTTTTGTTCTGTTTTACCCATTTTTGTCTTTTCTTCCCTTTCCCTTTTCCCCCTTTTCTATTTTGGGGTTGTTTGGGATTCTTGTTCTGTATATACATGGTGTTTGATTGTATATAACTGTAATATATATGAATATATACTTTTACCACAATTTTCTTTGGGTACTTTTTCCCTTCTCTCTTGGGACGGGGGAGTCTGTGTGGCCAGCAGCTGGGTTTGACAGGGAGCCAACCCAAACCTCCACACACCCCGTATTGGAGAAGAGGAAGCAGAAATTCCCCTGCAGCCCTGCAACCCGTGCAGTGGTGAAGACCATGGTGAAGCAGATTGTCCCCCTGCAGCCCACGGAGAACTATGATGTGGAGTACACTAATGGAGCACTATAGCAGGAACCCCTTGTTGTAGCCAGGCTGGGAACAAGGGTAGGATTCACTGCCATGTTAAACCCTATAACCTGCCCCAAAAGGACCAGGGGTGGAGTTTGCAATGGATGTACCTTTAAATTGTTCTAAGCCATTGTTTGAATTGTATGTTATGAGAATTACTGTAACAGGACTCACCTGAACCAGTGGAGCAGAAGCCTTACAAGAAGTAGTTGCAGTGCAGCAGTGACCTGAGCTGGCTTTGGTGCCCAGTAAGTCCACACACACACACACCCTCCTGTCTTGAGTCACCACCATAACAGATGGAGCCCAAAGTCCAGGATTAAAGGAACTCAAAGGACATTTTATGGACATGTGTGGATATTTTTTGGACATTTTTGCAGGGGTAGTCCATAGACTTATGGGATGATATCTGCATATTATACCAAAGAATGGTGAAGGGATGGTGGTGGTTAATGAGTTTGTATTCAATAGTGTGGGATCTGAGCATGATGCAAAGGGTATGAAATAAGAGGTGGAATATGCTGGATTTTGCTGGGGTAGTGTTATTTTTCTTCACAATGGATGGCATGGGGTTTTGGATTTTTGCTGAACATGGACCTGATAATATAGGGATGTTTTTGTTATGATGGCTTACACAGAGCAAAAACCTTTTCTGCTTTTCCTACTGCCATGCTGGCAAGGGAGTTGGGGGAGCATGGGAGGTTGGGAGGAGACAGGGCTGGGACAAGTGACCCCCACCCCACTGGTGGGGGAGTGAGTGAGCAGATGTGTGGGGCTGAGGTGCTGGCTGGAGTTAAACCAAGGCACCATACATCTAAATTCTCCCCTGGCTATGAGCAGTGTGGCTGCATCCTGCCTGCCTGTGTGACTCTTGGGCCATGCCTGCAGAGTGCTGGACTGTGCAGGGAATAATCTAACCATATGTTTTTTGTGCATATATGGCCAGCCAGGTTTGCTTTCCTTGGACTGTATCTGAACCCCAAATGTTATCTGCCTAATGGTAGGACTAGATATCCATTCCATGGTTCCAAGCAACCAGTAATTCTGTAGAAGTGGTTAGTTAATATTAACAGCCTCATAGAGCAGTGTTGCCCAAGATGTGCTCTGTACCCATTAATCAGGTTGTAAGACATGATTGGGAAGGTAGTTGACGCAAGAGAAGAAGAAAGAAGAGGTAGATTAATACATTATTTGAGTAGTTATGGAGAAGGATATGAATGATTCGGTTCACCTAGAGCAGCAGCATGGAGCAAAACTGTTGAAAATGCTGCTGCATAGCAAAGTCAATAGGGAATAGTGAGGCTTTCCTTGCATCCTGTTTAGTCAAGGCTGTGAGAAACATATTCCTGTGAGAGCTCTGATTCATCTCAAGAGACAAAGCACCTACCTGTTCAGTGTGACTGCTGAGAGGGCTGGGCAGGCTTCATCCTGCTGTCAAGGAACAGAGTAAGATAGCTGCATCTGATCTAGTTGTCTCCTGTGCAATGCTACTGTGTTGGGAGGGCTCACCCAGAAGGCTGAAGACTAATTCAGGTGAATGCTCAGCCCCTGACAGCCACCACGGGAGCAGCCACTGGGCATGGGCAAGGCTGCCACCACAGAAGGGCATGTGCATACTGGTGATTGGGAGTTTATCTTCTTGGGAACCATTCCTGAGTAGCCCACATTCTCTTCTGTACTCTACTAGTGACTGCTTGAATTCTGATCCAGCTCCCAAACCCCCAGATTCCAAACTCAATGCCTACCTGCTAGACTGAAGTCTGTCCTTTCTTCTATGCCTGCTTCCCGAATAACACTGAATTTTGTAGGAACATAACTCAGATCACAGAACCTGGCTGATGTGGATTATTAGGGGAAAGAACACAAGAAACAACCTGTGCAAAATAATACTTCCCTGACATATTTATCACATTCCAGCAGTCTGTGTTTGTGGATTTCCTTGGACAGGGATTGCACCCAGACAATGGTAACCAGAACACTGAATATTAAACCAGATAATAACAGTAACAGAAAATGATGATGCCACTATGCTAGATACTGTAGCCACATATTTTCCATTAATTTGGTTGATCACCTGGCAAACCCTTTCATAATTTGGCCACATCTTGCAATGATCAATTCCATAATTTACTTAGATGATTTAATTATATGTACTCCTATCATGCTTACCCTCCCAGACACCTATTTTCCAAGACAACAATTTCTGACTTACTTTGTCTCTGTCATTATGAGAAACCTTCTATTTTTGTGAAAATTCCCTTTTGGCCTTGGCCATCTCTTGCTCTGTTTCATGTATTTTGAGATTGGGCAGGAAGAAATGAAGATACAGTGGTGAAGATGTCAATACAATCTGGAAAAAAAGTCAACGTAAGTGGACTTTTATCACTCCCGATCTAGCTAAAAAATTGCTGTAAGC
>WBMV01006625.1:0-22480 GCA_013396655.1 Campylorhamphus procurvoides | reverse complement strand
TTAGTTCTTGAACTAAGTCACAGGCTGATTGGGATGGCTGTTTTTAAAGGAGGGTTTACCCTAAACAGTGATTTTTTGATAACCAGTGGCAGCAACATTTAAAACTGTGGGTGCTCAAAGGAGCTGTAGTTTCTTAAAATTTGAAATGGACTCAATGAAATGTTTTATTCCTTAGAGAAAAAAATTTACATTGGTATCTCCTTTTCCAGCAAAACATCTTATAGATAGCGGGTTTCAAAGCCACCCTTTATTAAAAATTAAGATAGCCACGTTGTGATATGGAAGCTTTTATCAAGCTTGTTTAGGAGACAGTGTACACATTCTGTGCACCTGCAACAGCTTTGCCTATGTATTGAGCTGCACTTGTGTGACAAGTGGATAATAGAAATGTTACAACTGTGCAAATTTTCCTTTTCTTGGACATTTGGTGATGCTGTTCTATGGGTCTCCCCCAGTTCCCTGAGGATTGCCACTCAAGAGTGTCAGGAATATGTGTAACATCACATTACCAGCAAAGCAGAAAGCTGTTCAGGTGACTCTGTCCAACAGCCTACTAGGATTAAGTGAGAATTAGGAATACATATGCAGTTAATTTTGCAGGAAGAGTATGCAGCAGATTATGAATTGATTCAGATCATCTGGGGATCATCAGGATGGTAGGTTAATAGGAAAAGGACATACCTATTAAAATTAAAACACTTTTTCATTGTTCAAAGTAAATTCTCACCCTGTTTTCATTATGCATTTTTAAGTGATTTCAAATTATTTCCAACCACAGTTTCAATGTTTCAATGGGAATACTTAGAAGCACCAAGGCAGGGCATTGCTAAGATAAGTGGCATGGAGCAAGAATTGAGAACATGAGAAAATAGTAATTGCTGCCTTGTTTAGTTTGCAATGTGGTGATTGCTGAGTATCCTGTTTATTAAACTATCCTTGGAAGGATCAGCCTGCTTTTTTTTTATTATTATTACTATAAAATCTATGTTGATGACAATTTGAACTGAGCCAGAATCCTGAAATAAAACTTTTGTTTAAAAGATTGCTTGTTGTCCACTTGAATGTCCAGATAAACTTTCCCTTTAATTGTTCTGCCTCTGGTTCTCTTATTTCCTTGTAGGGCCTGACCTTTCCTAAAGAAGATAACACTGATGTTACAGTGTAGGTTTAAGGACTCATTAGTGGTGAATATTAGAGAGATATATTGTGATATATTATGAAATATTGTGGGAGAAACCCAATAATGATGCCTCGTTGTAATGAGGATAGTGATGATGAGGCTGTGATTTTTCTGCAGCTGAAGAATGCAAAATGTTAAATCATAAGTAATAATGAAAAAGGAAAAAAATTCAGTTATTTCAGTGAATTCTTCAGTTATCTCTGCCCATTGTGTGAGTAGGCTGTCACCTTATTCCTCCTCTCCACTGCTGGTGGGACCCCTCTGCTGTCCCTGGGCTAAGGCAGAGCACAGCATGAACAGATCAGAGGAGGTGTCTGAATTCTGGGCTAAACAGTCCTTTGGTAAAGAGAGATGAGTACAGCTCAGAGTGGGGAATTAGAGAAGGGGAGTTATGAGCCCATGTCCGCTGTATTTGACTGCTCTGGAGAGGGATCACAAGAATTGCATGAAAAGCAGGGGAATGCCAAAAGGCTGGTAGAGCCATTCAGCCAGCACTGTGAACGACAGGACTGATTGTCATGTGAAGAAACAGTATTATGGGTTTTATCCCCTCCTTAAAGGGTTCAAAGGGGTGTGTGTCAGTGTGTGCTCCTGTTTGCTTCTTTCTTGATTTGTTTAACTATAATGCTTAAATAGTTCCATTGCACTGCCCCAGGAGCCCTGTTGCAAACTATTGTATTAGTGTAGAACACCATCCCTGTGTTTTCTCTTTTTGAACTGTCTTGCTGTGCACTGAAGTAGTACTACATCCTCTACCATGGGTTTTGGTTTCTGTTGTTTTGATGTTGAGGTGCAAAAGGTGTAAAAAAAAAAAAAAAGGAGAAGAACCCCCCAACAAATCCAACTGCTACTAAAACCCTGGCTTAGTGGTTTTCTGCACTCGGATAACATCCATAAAAATGGTAACAAGTCCACTGGTGGTCCCTGCTCTGCTAGCCACTAAAGACAAATAGCAGTATGGCACAGAGCTAATACCACCACTTTGCTCTCAGAGCAGAGGGGGAGGTATGTGGAGGGAGAAGTTGTTCTTCAGAGGAAACAGTAATTGGCTTGCTTCTCCTTTTATCTTTTATTGATCGGGGAGACTCCATTTCTAGTTTCATAAGAGTAAAATGCATATTATGGGATTGTTTCATAATTATTTGTGGCAGAGAGTATCTATTATTATAACTTCTAAAAATGTGTAAAAGTAAGCTTTCACTCATAATGCATTTATTATTGAAATAAATGGATTCTTTCTCCAGTATAAACATAGCAAGGCCTGCAGAAGTACAGTGCACCAATTAGGTGCTGGGTAGTGTATGTTGTACAAGTGGAAGATTATATTCCACAGGTGAAGAAAAGCATTTTGTGAATGGAGAACCCTTCCTATAAGGACTGACCAGCGTCGGAGAAGAACCAAGCTTGCCTAACTGTTTTTCTACTTCCAGCATGAATAGAGGCAGAACTTGGTTTAAAATCATAAGAATCTCAGAGTAATTTTGATGTTTCTTAGTAATCTTTTAAATAAATGTATGATTTATATAGTGTTTTCATTTAATATTTTTAATTGTTTTTTAAGAAGTTATACTGAACCGACTATTTATATAAAACTTACATTATTAAAATTGGTAAAAAAGTGTAAGAAAGGAACTCATAGCGGCTGTGAGCTGACTTACCGCTTTCTGCAGTGCAAGTGCCTTTTTCAAAATTAGATGGAAACAGGAAGGTGTATATCATTTATTTTCTTGCTGTGCTTGTGACTAATTGCCAGTTTGTCAATGTGGTGCTCCAAAAAGGACACTGAGTCATGACAAAAGCCGTCAGTACAGCTGTGTTTTTCAATAAAAATTGCATGAAACAATATAGTTCAAGTGGTTTTGTGACAAAACTCTACTCAAGGTCTTTCTTACTTGAATCAGTGCCCAGTTTGGTCCACAAAGTTCTGGAAACTTTTTGACTAATATCCAGGTCAATAGTTTACTGGAATCATGTATGGAAGTATGTATGGAAGTCTTTAGAATACTGATTGCTGAGGCTTGACCCAAACTAGTCTCATGCGCTTCAATGTATGGGGTACTTATATCATGTTGGACCAGAGCTTTGGGAGCTATTTACAGCTATTTAAGTCTTTTGTTTCCTTCTCTTCAACACAGAAATTGAACTTCAGACTTGTCTTCTCTTCAGAGCTAGATTAATATCACTCCTTTCAGCCTGTGGTACTTCTCACTGAAGGTAGATTTACAAGAGTGAAGGCAACTTGATTTGTCTTCATAAATGTTAACTTTTTAGAGTTCTCTCCTGTTGTGTGGTGCTCATACCTAATTTATTGACAGATTGCAATACTTTGACCCATGGACAGAAAATTATACCAGCCTGAAAGTCACATAATTCAAACTACAGTCTCTGGCAAGGCAAGATTCTTCACATTTGTCTGCAAATGTCTGCTCATCATGGGCACTACTATAACATAAATAGTAGTTGCAGCTACAGCAGAGGAATTCCGCAGGAAAACTAGACAATTATTTCATTTCTCTTCTTGTCAGGGTCCAGCAGGGTTCAAAGAGAACTGAGGAAACTTTATCCTTCACATGTTAAAATTTTCTCTGTTCCTTCAGCACGTTGTCAGTAGAGCAGGGGATGTGGAAGTTGCAATGAATTCAGGTGTGGCTGTGTTCTGAGGATAGGACAAGTTCAGAGAGAATATTAAAAAGCTTGTCTTCTGGTACTGTCAGTCATGAAGTCCACCATTTTGTAAGCCAGTCACATATCACTGGTGATGCATGTTAATCCACTTTCTGCCTCTGCCATCACCTGTTTTATTTTCTATCCCCACTTCATACCTTTTTTTTGGCAAAACCACAGAGGAAATATATTTCAGTGACAGTATATGGTAATTTTACTCTATGCACTCTAGCTCATGACACAATCCTTGTCTTTCAAGAGTATAAAAAGGATCTATGTCTCTTACTATAATTTCTGCCACACACTGATTCAGTAAAAGAGCTTTGTGGTGGTTGGGAGTAAATTTCATTTTCTCTGCTGTTTCATGAAGTGTGAATCGCTTTCTAGAAGATGCTGTCATTGCCAACTTACAAGTTTTTCTTCCTGTATTCCTGCATGAGAGGAATCATAAGTACTGTTTTTGTCATGATAATACAGTTAGGTGTAGAGGGTTATGGGACACAGGAGGCAATATTCAAGCTTTTCTATTTTTGTTAACACAGATGAGTACCTGAGTTTGAAAGGTAAGGCACAAACTGACTAATGAAGAATGGAAGGTTTTTCCAGGTTTGGATCTTGGATATTGTGAAGACTCGTTTTCTGTGGGGTCTATAACAGTAGCTTGAAAAGTGAAGAAATTTTTGTTGCTTTTAATTTTTGAAACAGAAGTTGAAATTATACACTGTGAAGCTCTTCTCCAAAGAAGAGAACTTTCTCTTCTGTTTAAAAATAAAGAAAAAAAAAAAGAAAGAAAATGCTTTTTACTGTTTAGAACGTTTTATACATATCAGTTTTGAACTGTGGATTCCTGGGAACTGTTCTTTACTCCTTGCTCTTAATGTTTTATTGGGAAGATGCTGTGATTGTTTCTGCTTTCACTAATTTCACCAGCTTTGCAGCAGGAGGAAAATAGTTGGTGAATAATGCTTATTCTTCCCATACACCTGCTCCTTTGGAAAGAACAGTGGCTCTTCAAATCAGTTCTGTATGGCATAGGTAACTTACATAGATATATATAAAAGTGAAACCATAGTATGCAATCATAAAAATATGAATGCATGGCACCTATCTGCTATCTTACATGCTCTAAGTGCCTTATTAACCTCAACAGAGAACCAGAGTACTGAGCTGAACTCTGCCTCTATTTCATAGGTGAGGATACTAAAGAGAAAAAATACCGTTATAGCCACAGTGCCCTTCCTAACCAAGGACCCTTTACAGAAGGGGTCTTCAAATAACAAACTGTGAGCTGTAGCAGAAGAGACAAGCCATCAAAACTGGTTAGCAGGATGGAAAATCAGCATGTATGGAAAAACTGACACGCCATAAAGGAGCATGTCAGGTGATAGGCAAGAACATACTGTAAGTAACATTGAGAAAGTAGAAATCGTTCATAGATTATCAGTGTTTATTGTCCTTCAGAGGCAGATATTAATTCTTTATGTAATTCATGTTGTTATGTAATTCTTCTAAAAGTATATTCTACTGTATGTATCCTTTCTCAAAGGCATGTGGGGCCTTCATATTGGACTTAGCATCTAGTTTCAGTCTGTTCTTTGCATACTTCAAATTTGTGTATTCAGCGTGGAAGTTAGTAAAACTCCTATAGATTAGGAGGCATGGGTGGAAATCATTCCTTAAAATCCTTAAATAGGAGCAGGTCTCAATTGATTTTTTCTCTTTCAAAGGCCTCAGTCTTGAAAACTGTATTTTTAAACCATCTAGGTTTGGATGGTTGGCTCTTAAAGACAAATATAAGCCCTTGTTGAATGTGAAAATCTATTTAAAACTGATGGTCTCCATCCAGCTGGCAGAATATCTTGAAGGGTTAAACAGAGCTATTAAAGAATGTTCCTGTTAGGCAAAAAAAAAAAAGGTAAGTAAAAATTTATATTTGTGTTGAATTGTGTTTGTTTGGCTTTATGAGCATATGCAGTTCACCTAAGTTTATTTATTCTCTGCTAGTCCTTTTCATGTTTGAGGGCATGCGTGCCTTGTAAATGCATTTGCTTATTCCCATAACGATGCCAAACATTACAAGGGTCAACCTAACTTTATGTCAGTGAACACATCTTGTAATGCTCAGTATTTCTGTAATTGCCTTTTAGGCAAGGATCTAGCACATTACAAAAATTTTAATCAGAGTATTATATATCTGGGAGCTGAAGAAATATTATTTTTCAAGTAGGGTACTGGTAAACGGAGAGAGGCAAATTTTGATACAGTGTGCTAATTAAGAAAAACCTTTATTTTTATTTCAGTGCAATCCCCTTGCAGTGAGTAAAATACATCAGTCTCATCAATTCCAAGTCCTCTTTATCCACATCCAGTGTGGTCATTCTTGATAAAACTATCTGAGGAGCCCTGCCTTGCTGTATTCTTGCTCTCAAGTAAATGAGATCATCACTAGTGTCTTTTTGTGTTAATGAACAATAACTTTAATATTGTTGTCAGCAAAATGACTATACTGTGCAGAGTGCATAAGGGATTGCTGCATAATTACAACACATCCTACCCAGGACCAGGTATCTGCATTGCCAAAAGTGGCTGGTTCACATAGTGCTATTTCCATGCACCTGGGCTTCCTTTTATTCAAAGGGAGATCCTGATTACAAACGTTCACCTCTTACCTTTTTCTGCCTGTATATTTGACTCAGAAATAAGGAGAGAGAGATCATAGGTTTTTAATATCTGATGAACATTGTTGATGCATTTTCAGTCATGAAGAGTTGAGTTGTTCGCTCTATCTTCAGAACAAGCTAAGCTATCAGCAGTTTCCCTTTAGGCATCTAGATATACAAGATAGAAACAAGGAGGCCCCAGTCAGAGCAAGTCAAGGGCTGCAGTTTAGAAGATGTGGTTTTCCCAGAACTGGGGGTTTTTCCACACAGTTTTATCCAAATACCTCAAATTTCTGTGGAGAAGAAACTACCTTGGCTGCTGTAATGTGTATCCTTGTGTGTATCCTTTATGATTCAGCCTTTAATTACACCTCCTGTAGGACCTCTTTCAGTTCTGGTAGAAGAGGTGAACAAATCTTGCTTCCTTATTAATAATTCCGTGAATAGATTTTTTTCTATGATGCTCCTCAGTGTAGTGTCTGAATGTCTTATAGATGCTAATTTTATCTTCAAATTAACCTGGGGAGTAAAATCATGGCAAAGTTCCGGTTTTAAAGATTGGGAATTTAGACAAGAAGTTGGAGGCCAGAAGGCCCCACCAGTTGTTGGTAATTTATCCTACCAATATGCAACATCATCTATTTATAAAACTGAAATAATGTTTTTGTTGTTGTCTGTTGGGTCTGTGAGTACTCAGAATTTCTGCTAATTAGATCCAGTAATTTTCAGGTGACTACTTAGGAAATGGATATACACAGTTAAGTATGGTTCCCTCAAGTTCTTTACATACCTAATCTCCACTGGAGGAAAAGATATTTACATACTTTGTAGATCTCAGTAACTTCTTAGCAACTGATTTAAGTGATTTGCTTGATATTGGTAAAAATGCTATGGCAGAAACATACAGGGAATCTGATTCCCTAGGGAAGAACTTACTTTTCATATAAATGATTAGTCTACTTTTAATTCTTGCAGGCCTATGCTACATTCTTCCCTATATGGTGGAGATGTAATGAGAAGATTCATCTTCAACCGCTTTGTTCATTGAGCCATGCTTCAGGCAGGGTTCCTTGTTTCCAGCCCTTTTGCAGCTCTGTTGGCATGCTCTGAAATTGCTGGCCTCTGTGTGTGCTGCCCATCATAGGCTGCTCAGTAGGACCCACCTCTGTGTGTTTGGAAGACGCAGAACTGAACCTGGGCTTGACCAAATGTAAGAAACAATCTGAATAAAGTATATCTGTCATTCCCCAACTTGGGCTTTTATGGTTTTGTAAAGTATTTGCAGACTTTCAGGAAAACTGAGAATGCCTGTCACATAACTTGAAGCATGGGAGAACATGACAGCACCTTGGAGCAGTGGAGCCTCTAAAGATGTCTTTATGACCAACATATCTGATTTCATGATCTCTCATGAAACGGTCTAATGACTTTTTGCCTTCCATGTATTACTTCCAAAATGCTAAAAAGACACAGTGACCATACATTTTTTTACATCATTTGCAGGGACTAGACAAGTCATTATAAAGCAGTCCTGAGCAACAGTGGTCTCTGTAGTGGGAAAAGGTTTTTGCCTGCTGTGGGTGCTGGACTTGCAGATATCAACCAAGCTCAAAGGTATTTCTAGAAGCAAAAAAAAAAAAGTGCCAGTAGAATTAAATAGAGTGCAGTGGACTGAGACAGAATAAAACAATGATGGAAAAGGCAGGCAGAAAACAATTTGTGGCAGGACAGTTGCAGGAGATGAAGAGATAAAACGTGTAGAAACAGCATGGAAGCACCTGTTAGGGCTTGAGATTTTGAGGGAAAGTTAAATAGATATTGATGTTGGAGAGGCAAGGTGAAAAGTATAGTCTGAGAAACAGAAAAGGAACATGAGGTTATTTGGGAATTTTTTTGGGAGGAAGACTAAGGCCCAATAAAAAGCACAAGGAAAGTGGTTAGAGCATGAGGATAGTTCTGAGAGCTTTATATCATGTGTAAACAATAGAGAGAGTCTGCAGGGATTTGCAGGATACACAGGGAGAGACTTGATAATACTTGTTATTTAGTAGTAGACTTTACCCCCAGAGCCTCAGCTCGTTCAGAAAAACCTGAGGATTAATTTTTTTTTCAACTTTAAAATTATATTTTAAAACAAACTATATCATTCTAGTGAAGTCAGATCAATCAGGCAAAACTAAGACAATGAATTATTTTATTTTTTTTTTATTTTATACTACTTCTCAGGTTTGCAGGCTACAAACAATGAGTGAAAATAAAGCATCAGTTTTGTTTAAACCTCCCATATACAAAAGGAAGTTGCCATCTGCCATCCTGTGCCTTTCTCTGATTTTCATTTAGCCCAGTCTCATTTCAGTCTGAACTGAGCACCTCTATCTCCACATCACTGGAGGAAGAGGAGTCATTCAGGATCTTCAAATTCCTGACCCCACGTGCCAGTAGCCTTTGTTTGTAGCTCCTGTTTCTCCTTAGAAGCTCACTTTGGAGAGACAATATGGGTTGGTCTAACCTTCTAATCCCTTTTACAGGAAATATTTAGTTTACTGAAGCTAGAGCCAAAATTGCCACATATTTCAATCAGGAATCTATTGTACTAGGTACTACGGTGAAGACCTAAAAAGAGTGGACCATGAAACCCTTTTAACAGTGCTGATATATATTAGAAAGATGCCCAGGTGACAGTGGCAGATGGAGACTCAGGAGGAAGATGGAGATACTTTGATCATCCGATGTGGAGTGAGACCAGGAAGAGAACTTCTCAGTTGCCATGGTACACAGTCCACGAAAAATGGTGGGCCTCTGTCTATGGTGGGCCTCTCTGTGAATGTGTGTTCTATGTCCTGACCACTCCTGCTTCATGGGGCATAGTTCCTGCCTGTGGCGTGATGCTCTGGCACAGACTTATACTTCTTCCAAGGAAGCAGACAATAGCTGCTGAGTTGTTAGAAGCAGGCACGTGATATTTGCGAGTGATAAATGTTGGTGTTGCAAGAACAGATACCTTGTACATGACTGAATATTTTTATAGTTTCAGAGTGTTACCTTGTCCACGTTGCACTTAGCTTTGACTTAGAAATACCACATCTCTTGTTAATAAAGAAGACAGTTCTGTATGTTTTCTTTTTAAAGGCAGAGCACTATAATGTCCAGATAATGTCTCTGATTTCAGTGTGCTTTGTATCTCAAGGTCACATATTGTATACATCTGTACAAGCTGGATGCTTTTCTTTGCTGAGTGCTCCATGACATAGGTATTTTTAGACAACAAACTGCTGTTCATCCTAGGTTATTTTCAAGCTCCTTTCTTTAACTTAGTCCTGTTAAAATGTGTTGAGCACAATGACTATTACTTTATTTCTGTAAAATTGGTTACTTTTTTCTCATAGCAAAATTTGCTTTAGAAGACAAAGGTGATGGGGGTTGGAGTGAGGAGAAGTCTGTTATTTGAAGTCTGGGAAGTCACTGGGTAAGGTAGAATGCAATGGTTGTGCCTATAACCTGTGAAAGCACTTTCACCACCAGTTTACCCTCAGTGTCTTTGGAAACAAATCCTATTCAGTATGATATATGGAAGCATATTGCTCTGTAGTACAGGAATCAATGGAACCATTCATATAATAGATGACTGTTCTGGCTTGTGCAGTCTGCTGCTCAAACATAATTGGCATCAGTGTAATAAAATACTGAGCACCGAGGGAAATGTTTTAGATGTTTATGAGTCATCACATGGTTTATTATGGAAGACTGACATATAGCTGTGTAAAGCAGAATAGGCTAACTAGCACCTGAGTTGTTGTTACAATATTTAATATGATGTTAAAGAAATACAAAGATTTTAGACTTTCCTTATGTTTAACTAATGTACCATCAAAATCAGTTGTTAGGGGTCTGGCAGAGATAATAAAGCATCAGATTGGCAAGCCAGTGTTTTTACATTAAATCCTTTAAGCTATCGCTCAAAGATGCAGATGTGAAATACTGGCTTTAGAGTGCACAGTTGCAAGAAGAACTGAAACAGTTACACAGTGCAATGTACATTTTAAGCTTCTCTGAATGGAGGCTGTCTTTTGCTATATGCCTGCATAGTGTTTTGCACAGCTAGAAGTCCTTATCTCAGCCAAAGGCCACTCTAGATGCTACTGCCAAGGAAATAATAATATGTTTCTCAGCTGCATGTCTTAGGCATGTTAATAAATTCTCTGTTTACAAAAAGGACCTGCTTGCTTGGCATTTGAGCCTTTTGATCTTATTCTGCAGTTCTTGGGCTTTGTCTGTTTAGACAACAATGGTAAAATAACTCTCCCAGATCACTCTACCATCATGACACCGTTGTTTCCAGCATCTAGAAAACAAGTTTAAAGCTAGGTCTGGTTTGACAATGTATTGCAGTCTGAAATGTAGACAAGTGTGAGATAATGGATTCAAATATCACAGAGGATTATTTAATTATTGGGTTGGAACCAACACAAGTGTGTGTGGGGAAGGGCCAGGCCGTATCCCACATGGCAACCCTGGAGCCCCTATGGCAGGAGCAGTCAAAAGGGCAGCCTAGAAGCCCACCCACACCATGTCTTCTGGTATCCCTAGCCCAGCTTCTGATTCATTACACCACCACTCACTCTGGCTTGGAGCCACAGAGTGGTCAGTGAGCTGGAAGTCCTGCCTGGGAGGGGTGGCCATGAGGACCAGAACATATAAAACCAGCAACACATGCCTCCTCCTTTTTTCTCTTTCTCCTGGGATCTACCTCCACCATGTGAAGCTGGACTTCCATAGGACTCTTTTGTAGTAGCTATTCTTCTCTTAATATCTTTCTTTACTTCTTTTTCTTAATCTCTTTCTTTACTCTTTTCTTAATGTTTTGGGTAACTGAAAACTGAGTGGGCTGGTTTTTGTTAAGTTCTGTGGGTTGGCACGTGCTAAACTGGTGCTTTGGTGGAATGCTTTATTTTGGTTGTATGTTACCCTTTTGAACTTTTACCAAGATCCCTATTTTCTCCTATATTTCATCAATAAAAGTATCTCCTGAAAAAATGTGTGCCGCGTTCTCTCTTTACGCTCTCTCAAGGTATTAAAGAACTGAAGGCACTGCAGAAGTGGAGGCGAGGTGAACTTCTGGAGCCTTGTATGTTTTTAAAAGTAAAACTCCTGGTTGAGCTTGTTGCTCCATGGCTGGGGTCTCACAACACATTCATGTTAGGTGTTGTGCTTGCTCTGTGAGATGCTTCTCACAAATAGAGTTAGGAATTGTGTATGCTGAGCTACCAGAACTCTCCTCTTGTTTCAGCTTTGCTCACTTGACTGTCTAGTTTAAGTCATCTTTCATTTGACTGATTTTTTTGAGTGAAGCAAAAGAAAGCAAATAAATACTAGTCTATCTGCAATAGACACTGAGTGCAATGGACTCTTAACAAAAACATGCACCCAGATGTACATATTCTGTTTGTTTCAGTAAGTAATGATGGCCAGGACATCTGTCTCCACACCATTCAGTGACTTGAAGTATGTGCCATTTCTTTTCCTTCTTAATGTTTTTGATTCTACCACAGAAAATGGAAAAAAACAAAATGGTACTCTGCCTCTTGATTGTTGTGTTAGCTATACTAGTACTTCTTACCCTTCACTCTTGAAAGGTGGTTTTAACCACCACAAGCAAATTAATCATTAGAGCTGTGTTAAATGAAGATGACTCGCAATTTGCAGGGTGTTTATGCCATTCTTTGTGTGAGAGTGGTGTCCGTCCTTTTCAGGTGCATTAAAACAGTTTAATTTGTCTTGAGTAGTAAGGGATTTTTTCCTTCTTCACTCCTGCATGTGCTAAAATCTTAGGCACAGTGAGCAGCTGAGGGATGTACTAAGGTGCAAATCCGATGAGATAGTATAAGGATACAGTGTTATCCCATGATGAGGAACATATGCTGAGGTGACTTGTACTAGTGTGAAAGATTCATTCACCTTAAAAGTCTTTTTTCAATATACATGATTCTGTCATTCCATTATGGATATGGACTTGGCAGTGTTAGATTAATAGTTGGGCTTGATGATCTTCAAGGTCTTTTCCAATCTACATGATTTTATGATTCTATGAATCTTCTGTTGGTGAAAAACAACTAACCATCATTAATATCCAGCTGCAATTATTGGAGTCACAGCCTTTACGTGATGTTTTTTGCTGCTGGAAACTGCTAGGTGGACTCTATGATCAACTTCCTGGTGCTGAGAAATTGCCAAACCTGATGCAAAGGAGATCATTGAATAGAATTGGGTGACATGAATCAGTGACCCTCCTTTCAATTCTGCAATGTAGAGTTGGAAGTTCCATCCATTTAACACTGCATATTTTAAGCCCTTTTTCAAACCTCCAGGCTATAGAAAATTCATGTGGAAATCTCACAGCAGAATTTCTCCTGGGACTTCTTAATTTTCTCTAGCATGGAACATATTCTGAGAATAGGTAATTTATAGCAACATGTTCCTTAGGGGGCAAATCTAAAATGAGAAGAGCCATGGGAAAGTGAAAATAAAGTGAAAATAAAATATTTTGAATCTCTGCAGGGATTTAGTATGGATTTGATCCAAGATAATTTTTTATATTTGGGCCATTCTTATTAACTCAAAGGTGTTTTTTGTGTGTAGAAAAATGGAGTTAAAAGAGTGAAGGTTGGAAGGTTAGTTTTTCCTTAAGCACCTTCATACAATGGGGATTCATCTACAAGTCAGAATAGAGCCTTGACTATTTCCCTTGGCACTTTAGGCTTTAGACAGAAACAAATATTCATTATTTGAATTTTGTAGTAAAAATAAAAGTATTGATGAAGATATTTTGTATCAGTAGTCTTTCACAAAGGTTATTTTTTCATGATCCTAGAGCTATAATATTTATTTAATGGTGCTACATTCATGTCCACGCATGTAGTGCAGGTTTTAACTGTGATAGCAACAGGACAGTAAATACCTTTATAGCATGAGTGAAAATATGCTAATATCTGTTGCAATGTGCTTGGCTGTGGGAAACTGAATTGTAAAATAATCATTCAAATGAAAAAAAAAAAGGTTTTTATTTTTTAAAAAAAAAATAATTGGCAAATTGACAATTGCCATTATTTTTTACTTCATCATTTGCTTTCCCAACCTAGAAGGTGTGAAATGAGTACTTTACCACTGGATTGTAAGAATGAGAATTTTGGAAATTGCGCAAAATCCCTGGCAAAAAGGAACTTGATGTATTTTTGAAACTGCTAAAATATTCTTTAAGGATAATTAAAACCCTGTTAAAAATTGCTATTGCACACTTCATTTCTTTTAAAGGGGATGGCACAGTATTTGTTCAGGGGTGAGATCGAGCTGTACGGGGGGTTCCCAAGTTCATGAACCCAAGCAGCAATCAGCCCTGAACCTCCTTAGGAACTGGAAGCCCTAAGCAGCCAACCAGGTGAGAAGGGGGACAGTGCTGGGAGCACCTGAGGGACATTTAAACACTTCCAGGGTACGTGAGCAACCAGTAGTGCAGAGAACAGGGGCATGGCATGTCAGTGAGGGCATAGTACAGCAGTTTGCATGGCAGTTCATGCAGGCAGAGCAAGCAGGAAGAGCTTCTCTCTGACCATCTTGAAGCAGGCAATAGAGGCAGCAGACAGACTTGGCAGCGAGTAAGGAAGAGCAAAGAGATATTTTCAGCCCAAGTCTTAATAGCGTACTAATTTGGGCTTCCTCATTTATGGTGCTGACACACTGTAGACCACAATCCCCTGTAGCTGTGGGAATTACTGAATCAGCTGTGTCAGAGGCCTCCAGCCAGCCAGAACTGCTGATGTTAGACACGGGTCTCCATGTCACAGGTTGTCAGGAGTGCCTGATGCTTCTTCCTAAGACTGGGGCTGACAAACAGTTATTTTGCAGAAGGTGTGCTGAGATTGAAGAACTGTGTCATCAGGTGAATGACCTATAGGAAGAAGGGAACAAGCTGTTTAGGATTTGAGCAAAAAAGCAAGAGACAGACCAATTAATTTCATAGATGCTACAGTCTCAAAACTCTCGGGAGTCCTGAACCTCCTTTGCAGTGGAGAAGCAGATGGACTCAGAACCCTGCAGGGTAATTAGTCAAAGGACTGTTAGTCAAGAGTCTGTTGAAGATGAAGGCTGGAAGCAGGTTCCTCCTCCTTCTCAGAATCTGATGAGTAGAACTGGTACCTTCTACAACAGGTATGAAGCTCTGGAACTAGAAGGCCAGACAACTGATGAGGTGGGCAAAGCTCCTTCAGGGATAGTGGGGCCTCCTAAGACAACATCACCTGTATGCTGCATCAAGACTCCTCTGTTAAGAGAGGAAAAAAGGTTAGTTGTAATAAGAGGCTCACTTCTAAGGGGAATGGAGGACCCAGTATGCAGACCAGACTTGACTCAAGTCATAGGGAAGTCTGCTGTCTCCCAGGAGCTCAGATAAGGGACATTACTGGAAAACTCTCCAGCCTAGCAAGACCCTCTGATTACTATCTGCTATTGGTTGTTCAAACTGGCAGTGATGAAATAACAAAGAGAAGTCTGAGGGCAATCAAAAGAGACTTCAGGGCCCTCGGATGATTGATAGAGGGAGCATAGGTAGTAATTTCCTTGATTCTTTTGGTAACAAGGAATGATATTGATAGGAATAGGCAGATCCATCAGGTCAATGCATGGCTCTGAGACCGGTGTAAGTAGAAGAATTTGGGGTTTGTTGACCAGGGGGCGACATGGTCTACTGACACCTTAATGGGATGCTCCTATCTCAAAGGGGGAAAAGTTCTAGCATAGGAGCTAAGGGGGCTCGTTGGCAGAGCTTTAAACTACCTTGGAAGGGGAAAAGGGACAAAACTAGGTTCACCAATGTTGAGTGATGGGCTGATGTGCCAAAACTCAAGGAAATGAGCACTAATGGGATCCCTTAATCTGCTTCACCAAGTATTGGCTACAATGTACCACACCTGAAATAGTCCTTCTCTAATGCATGCAGCATGAGGAATGAACAAGAGGAGCTTGAAACTTTGGCCCAATCTCAGAGATTTGATATCATTGGCATAAGTGAAACTTAGTGGGATGAATCTTGTGACTGGAATGTCCTACTGGATGGTTACAGGCTCTTCAGAAGGGATTGGCAGGGCAGAAAAGGTGGAGGGGTGGCATTGTATACAATAGAAGGGTTAGAATGTATGGAGCTCACAGCTGGCAATGGCACAGTTGAGAGCCTCTGGGTGAGAATCAAGAGGCAAACAAATGATGTGGATGTCATTGTGAGAGTCTACTATAGAGCTCCCAGCCTGAACAATGATGCTGTTGAATTATTCTTCGAGGAACTAAGGGAGGCTTCCAAGTCAACTGCAATTGTCCTTATGGGGGACTTCAAATTGCCAGAAATTTACTGGGAGCATCACACAGCTGGGACAACACAGTAGTGTCCTAAAAAATCCTGGATCACAACTTTATGGAACAGGTCCTAAGGGAGTTGACTCAGAAAGATGCCCTCATTGATCTGCTGCTTGTCAACAGAGGGGATCTAGTGAGTAAAGACCCTGTCTTAACCACAGTGGTCATGAAGTGACCAAGTTTAGAGTATCTGTTGACAGGAGAAAAAGTGCCCACAATACCTCAACTACAGACATGAGGAGAGCAGACTTCAGACTGCTCAGGGAATTAATAAGTAACATCCCCCAGAAAAATGTTTTTATAGGTCCTGGGGTCCCTCAGTGCTGGTCACTTTTCAAGCATCACCTCCTAAGGGCAGAACAGGCAATTCCCAAATGCTGGAAATCAAGCAATTGAGGCAGAAGGCCATCTTGACTGAGCAGGGATCTTTTCATGGAAATAAGTTAAAAAGGGAAAGTGTATGCCCAGTGGAAGCAAAGTCAGGTGACATGGGAAGAATTCAGAGTTGCTGTTTGCTGCTGTTGGGAGAAAATCCGTGTGGCCAAAGCTCAGCTGGAGTTGAAGCTGGCCAGAAATGTAGGGAGCAACAAAAAGAGTTTTTTCAAATATATAAATGGCAATAGGCAGTATAGAAATGTCATTGGCATGTTATAGGATGAGGATGGTCACCTCAAAAACAAGGGCAGAGACAAGGCAGAGCAGTTTAACGGTGGCTAACGCTGTCTTTGTTCTCTGTCTTTGACACAGATGATGGACCAAGGGGGTCTCAGTGCCCTGAGCTGGAGGACCATGACTGTGGGAATGATTAATTCACAGTTGACCCTGAACTTCTACAGGACCCCTACAGGATCCAGCAGTATCCCTACGAATCTATGGGCCCTGATGGGATTCATCCAAGAACCCTCAAAGAACTGGCTGATGTCATCGCAAAACCTCTCTCAATGATTTTTGAGTGGTGTTGNTCTCTCAATGATTTTTGAGTGGTGTTGGGAATCTGAAGAGGTCCCAGCTGACTGGGAGCTGGCGAATGTTGTCCTGATTTTCAAGAAGTGCAAGATGGGAGACACCAGAAATTAGAGGCCTGTCAGTCTCACCTCAGTGCCTGGTAAAGTTATGAAGAAGATTATTCTGAGAAATACTGAAAAACACCTGAAAGACAGCACAGTGATCTGTCACAGTCAGCACATCTTCATGAGAAGAGTCATGTTTACCAATCCTGATTTCCTTTTATGACAAGATGATCAAGGGAAGCAAGTTGATGTAATCTTTTTGGATTTCAGTAAAGTTTTTGATACTGTATCTCACAGTATCTTTCTGGACATGTGCCATCTCCCAGCTGGATAAACACACATGGGTGAGCAACTGGCTCAGGGGGTAATAATGGGGTGACATCAGACTGGTGACTAGTGGGGTTCCTCAGGGCTCCATCTTGGGCCCTGTGCTCTTCAACATCTTCATAAATGACTTGGATGCAGGACTGGAAGGGATATTGAGCAACTTTGGAGATGATACAAAATTAGGAGGAGCTGTTGACTCCCTTGAAAGGAGGGCCTGCAGAGAGACCTTGACAAACTAGAGGACTGGGCAATCAGCAACCACATGAAGTTTAACAAGGGCAAGTGCCAGATTCTTCACCTGGAACGGACAACTCTGGATATACCTACAAACTAGGGAATGAGATGCTGGAAATCAGTGCCACAGAAAGGGACTTGAGAATTGTGGTTTACAGCAAGTTCAATACGAGTTAGCAGTGCCCTGGCAGCCAGGAGGGCCAACCGTGTCCTGGGGGCAACAGGTACTTTGCCAGCCAGTTGAGGGGAGTGATTGTCCTTCTTGCACTGGTGTGGCCTCACCTTGAATATTGTGGCAGTTTTGGGCACCACAATATAAGACAGATATTAAGCTATTAGAGATAGACCAAAGGAGGGCAACAAAGATGGTGAAGGGCCTTGAGGGGAAGCTGTATGAGGAGTGACTGAGGTCACTTGGTCTGTTCAGCCTGGAGAAGAAGAGACTGAGAAGAGACCTCATTGCAGTTATAACTTCCTCATGAGAAGAAGAGAAGGGGCGGGTACTCATTGTGTGGTGACCAGTGGCAGGACCCAAGGAAATGGCCTGAAGTTGTGTCAGGGGAGGTTTAGGCTGGATATTAGCAGAAAGTGCTTCATCTAGAGAGTGGCTGGGCACTGGAACAGGCTCCTGAGGGAAGTGGTCACAGCACCAAGCCTGACTGAGTTCAAGAGGCATTTGGACAATCCTCTCAGGTACATGGTGTGACTCTTGAGTGTGGTCCTGTCCAGGCTTGGAGTTGGACTTGACAATGCTTACTAAATAAACTTTTTTTCCAATTACTACAGACATTAGCCAACCCAGGAAAAGGATTCAGATGAGTAGAGATATTTTTTTATTATCACATTTTTTTCTAAGTCTCTTGACTAAGAAAGAGTAAAATCTGATTTTTGTCTACAATTTGTTATTGTGAAGAGATTGTGTAATTTAAACTGATGGATTGAAACCCACTCCTGCAGTCATGTCCCCATAACAACAAGGACAGAGGCAGCAGCAAACAACAGACTGAATCCTGCAGCCTTGGTCACCTCTCTGCTGCTATTGTTACAGCTCTGGTGGGTGATGAAACAAGGTCTGAGAGAGGCAGTGGGGACTGAAATTGGGAAAGGGTTTCAGGTGCAAGGATAAGTCAATATTTGTCTTCTTGTATGTTTTCCTGTGTGAATACAGACTGAGACATAACTGGAGGAGGTGATCTGGTTTTCTGTGAGCTTAGAGGGACTTTGTTTCTGCTTAGTGAATAGTGGCATGCCTTAAAAATCATCAGCTGCTAAATCACAGGCTTACAGGTATCCAGGATTATCTTTGATTCAGTGTTTCCCTGTGATGCCGTAACTCAGTGTAATGGAAAATTAACGGCTCTGTTCTTTCCTTGGTGATATTCCATCTGTGGCACAAGGGCCCTCACCGATGGGGAAACAATGTCTTTTAGCTGCTTGGCAGTAAGAGATTGCCTTGTGCGCAGTCCTTCATAGTCTCCTTCCTGCCAACTGTAGTAGGTTTTGTGTTTTCAAAAGAGGGATTTATTCTTTTGACTGATTCTTCAGTGTGTAGCTTCTCCACATTGCTCCTTCCTCAGCTTATTGCTAATCCTCACGTATTCAAATATTTGCTTCTTTGGGGAAGGGTGACAAATAGTTTGGTTTTTTTTTCTCCATTGCTTTTACAGCTTGCTGTATCCTAGATAAATCAGATGCTGTGCAATTACATATCTTGCATCTCCGTTAGGCATACCCAGCAAATATGCTTTCATGCTGCCAAGTTCTCCCTGCATGTCACCAAACCAAGGGAAGTGATGTGAGGCATATGCAAAAGGCTGCTTTTGGCTATAGAAAATTCCTGCAAATTCTGCATCTGGTGTGGTCACTGTTCATGGGATCCATTCATCTGCCAGAGTGATTCACAGCTGCCAAAATGGGAATAGGATGTCATTTCTGGTGACTCTTTTCTTTTTTTTTAATGTAATAACTCAGTCAACTCTATGAGAAAGTCTTATGAAACTTAATTGTGACTTGAGCCTCAGTTCAAGAACACCTTTTAATTGGTTTCTTTGGGACTTCAAAAATATTTCCTGCAGTTAATTGCTGAAGTCGGGACAAATGCTATAGAATTTTGTGGACATGTTCTAGAAAGTGTGGAGACTTAAATAATCCCACAGCTCTTGCCATTCTCTAATATTTCTTCATATATTATATTTGCATCTTTCTTATCTTGCAAAAAATTCTTTTTTTTTATTTTCCTCCCCATCTCTCTTTGGATGCAGCTTTTCCATACATGGATCAAATATAAAATAGGCAGCTTTTTCTTTCCAAAGACAAACTGGGATTCTGGTTAAAACAGTTGGAGAAGAGTTCTGCACAATACACTGAGGCAGCTTCCCACAGACCCTCAGGGAGTGCTCCAAGAGAGGCACTGAAGGAATGTGTATCAGCTTGAAAATATCTCAGATATTATCACTGGATATGGTGTCTATCTTCTTCTCCATCTTAAACAGTTGCAATGCCATTAAAAGTCAGTGTGCTTCTCAGCAGAAGTGGTTGTGTTCCAGAAATGAGAGGAAAAATCACTGTGTGGAGTTGGCAGATGAGTTTCTAATGTGTTTGGGGATTCTTTTCTGTGCTGTAAGTTCAAATTACATCTCATCATGTGCCTAGTTAAAGAACAGATTATGTCACAATAGAGAAATAGAAAATCAGGCACAGACTGTGATCCTGTTGGCAATTATGTAAGTCTAGACTATTTCACCATCGTTTCTTATCCCAGGATGAATGAGAGCAGGGTAGAGAGTCTCTTGGGGAAGAAAGCTAACAAGAAACTTTGCAAATTAGACAACTTATGAGATAGCAGTTCTTATATTTCAAGTGATTTAAACACCAAGAGCAAAGAAAATATGTAAACACAAATATTGTAAATAAGTCAGAAAATGTCATGGTTTCTTTCCATAGAGTGCTATATTTGGGCTGAATTAGATGAATTTTTGGTCTGTGTTTGGCCCAGCCACCTGTGAGGAGTTGTGTTTCTCCTGCCAAGTTATGGGAAAACAGGCCGATAAACACGAACTCTGTCCTTGAAGGAGGCATTTCTGTGTAAACTAAAATTAATTGGGCTCTCACGATTGGCTGATGGCCCTTCAAGGGCACTTGAAGGAGACGGAGAGGAGGAGGAGGATGAAGTAAACCCCCAGACCCAATTAATGAAGACACTCTTAAATATACTGCACAAGCACAGAGAAACCCACACATGCACATACAAGTACCAATTACATAATGGGGGGGAGGTGCCAGGGATCTCTATCTGGGTGGCCCTGGCCATACTTGCTCAGGTAGAGATCACTTTGGCAACCTAGAAAAAGGACAGGTGACTCATGCTCAAGGTTCGCTCGCTTCACATGACAGGGCCACATTGCCTTTTGGCAGGGATGCCCGCCTTCACCTATGAGCCAGCTGACCCTTGAGGATGCTCTGGGGAGTTTGGGCATTCTGGGGATCGGTAAGACAACTCCATGGGAAACACTTGAGCAATTTGGGTGTTTACACATGGGGGCTTATTTCCCCTTTTCTCTCTCTTGGATTTTGTCCTGTTTCCTGGCCACTTTTGGTAATAAAACTTCTATTTGGGTTAAACTTTCAGTAGTGTCTCAGTTTCAGCTTCCATAGCTCTTCAGACCCTCCCTGAAACAAGTGCTTTGACTTGGAAGGGACCTTAAAGATTTACAGAATCACAGAATGTTCTGATTTGGAAGGGACCCAGAAGGGTCATTGAGTCCAAATCTTAAGTGAAGAGCCCACACAGGGGATTGAACCTGTGACCTTGGTGTTATTAATACCAAGTTTTAACCAACTGAACTAAGATAATCTAGTTCCAACCCTCCTGCCATGAGCAGGGACACCTTCCACTAGATCAAATTGCTGAAAGCCCCATCCAGCCTGATCTTGAACAATTCCAGGGGTAGGGCATCCAAAGCCTCTCTCTTCCAGTGCCTCACCACCCTCCCAGTAAAGAGTTTCTTCCTAATCTCGAATCTAAACCTGCCTGTGCAAGTTTAATGCCATTCCCTCTTGTCCTATCAGTACAAGCCCTTGTAAGAAGTCCCTCTTCATCTCTTTTGTAGGCCCCCTTTAGGTATTGGAAGACCACAATGAGGTCACCCTGAAGTCTTCTCTTCTCCAGGCTGAACAAGCCCAACTCAGCCTTTCTTCACAGGAGAGGTGTTCCATCCCTCTGATCAGCTTGGTGGCCCTACTCTGGACTCATTTCAACAGGTTGATGTCCTTCCTGTGCTGGTGATTCCAGAGCTGGATGCAGCACTCTAAGTGAGGTCTCATGAGAAGGGAGTAGAGGGACAGAACCACTTCCCTCAATCTGCTGCCCACACTGCTTTTGATGCAGCCCAGGATACGAGGGGCTTTTGATCCACCAGTCTGCCCCAAATGTTTATTGTCAGGGCTGCTCTCTATATTATTGAGAACAAGGTGTAGCATCTTGCATTTGGCGTGGTTAAACCTCACAAGATTCCCATGGTCCCACTTCTGAGCTTGTCCAGGTCCCTCTGGATGGCATCCCGTCCTTCAGGTGTGTCAGCAACCCCAGTCAGCTTGGTGTCATCAGCAAATTTGATAAGGGTGCACTCAGTCCCACTGTCTATGTCATTGATGACAGTACTGAACAACAGTACTGATCCCAGTATGGACCCCTGAGGGACACTGCATGTCACCAATGTCCATTGGGACACTGAGTCATTGACCACCATCCTCTGGATGCTACTGTCCAACCAATGCCTTATCTACTGAACTGTCCACCCATCATGTCTATATGTCTCCAATTTGGAGACAATGATGCTATAGGGAATCATGTCAAAGGCCTTACAGAAGTCCAAATAAATTACATCTTTAGCCCTTCCCTTGTCCATTCTTTTCAATCTGTTCCTTCCACTACGAGTTGCACATTGCTTTGTTTGTGAACTGTAAGGTTTGGTGTTGCAGGCGTTGCTGGTTCTTTGTCTCTGTTT
>WBMV01006624.1:19263-39655 GCA_013396655.1 Campylorhamphus procurvoides | reverse complement strand
CTGGGAATGGGGAAGTGGGTGCTGAAATGGGGCAGTGGGTTCCAGGAATGGGGCAGTGGGTGCCAGGCATGGGGCAATGGTGCCAGGAATGGGGCAATGGTGCCAGGAATGGGGCAGTGGGTGCCAAAGCCCTTGTCTCCATTGTTGAGGGATCATCTGGCCCTGCCCAGGGCTCCTCCTTTGGAACTGGGACCGGGTTCTCCATTTCTTTTGGGAATTATTTTGTCCTTTGAGCAGCCCTGGATGCCCGGAGGGGGCACACGGGCAGCACATCCCCATGCCCGGCTGGGTTCCCTGGGCTCTCCCTGCCCAGCCGGGCTCAGGGCTGGGTTGGGAGGGGGTTTAGGATGCAGAATTCGCTCCGAGCTCTGTCCGTGCCCATCTCCCGCTGATCCGGGGGAGGGATGGGATGGCACGCCGGGGATTCCTTCCCCACGGGCCGAGTGCTTTGCTGCTGAGGATTCCCTCGGAGTGGATCTGCGGGGTTCCTAATCCTCCCCTCTTTAAGGACGAGCTTTCTCAGCGGCAGCAGCGACTTTGAATTGTCGCTCCCTGCCTAAGCATCTTGATCCCGAGGCGTTCCTGAGAGCGGGGCTCGTTCAGCGAGGGCTGAGAGAAATCCCATCAGGCTGAAATAACCTCCCAGGCTCTTCCTTGCCTCTCTTTACGAGGAGTTTGAGCTGCTTGAGTGGGATTAGCGCGTCAAAGCGCTCGGGACTTCAGTGGCAGCGGATTGGGGCGGCACACGGAGGGATTTCCTGAGCTCTGGGGCTCTGCCTTGTGTGCCAGGAGGAGGGAGCAGCCTGGCCAGGGGTTCGTGTTCCCCCTGGCTCTGCCTCTCCTCTCCCATCTCCGTGTGTTCCGTGGGCAGCACGGGATGCTCCTCCGTGGGCAGGAGCTCAGGAAGGCCCTGCTGCTGCTTCCCCACGCCAGGATTCCGGGACATTTGGTCTGACCTGTTGCTCTCACCCTTTTCTGGGTAAGAGTTGAGAGTGATGTTCGTAGTCGGGGGGATCTCCTGCTGAGTCCAGCTGCTTCAGACCTTCCCAAAGAGCCAAACCCTGGCCCACCCAGGAGGATCCTCCCTGTATTCCCAGCCTTTGGCAGCAGCCAGCATCCTGGAAGTGTCTGCCTGAGTCACAGAGGGTCTCCTGACTGTTATTCCCACATGTGCCTGAGGAGGAGGGATGTGATCACAGGTTTCCCTGCCTCATGGATGTAGCAGGAGCTGGAGCTGGAGGAGCTTTCCCTGTACCCTGAGGAGCAGGAATGGTGCATTTGGCCATGAGCTCTCCTGGTTTGTGAGGCACCAGAGCAGCCCAAGCCCCTCCAGTGCCCACATTCCCTCAGGACACATCTTTGGCTGCCAGTCCTGTGGCCCTCACCCTGCTGGGGCTTTCCAGGAGGCTGGGATACCTTGGGATGAGGGAATCTCATCTGTCTGATTAGAGAAGCTATTCAAGGTCTAGGGGTGCACTGGCACAGTGACCTGGGCCAGGATTCATCCCAGTTTCCCAGGGCACACTTGTATTTAGAGAGGTTTGGCAGCTCTCCCTGCTGGTGGGTTGTCTGGGGATGGGAATCAAGATCCCTGGGAGTCCTGGCATCCCAAGCCATGGAACACACTCTGGTTGGTCTGTGGCATCCATGGGAAGGGTCTGGCTCTCTGGGAAACACCCTCACACCGTGGAAATCCACTGCTGTGAAAGAAAATCACTGTGGAAATCCACTGTTTGAGTGGCCTGGGTGAGATCCGTGTCCTCAGGAGATGGGGAAGGGAGTTGGCCTGGGTGAGATCCATGTCCTCAGGAGATGGGGAGGGGAGAGTGGCCTGGGTGAGATCCATGTCCTCAGGAGATGGGGAAGGGAGAGTGGCCTGGGTGAGATCCATGTCCTCAGGAGATGGAAGGGAAAGGGGAAGGGATCAGCTGGAGCTGGGAGAGGAGGGAGAAGCTTGGACTGCAGGAGGAATGTGCAGCCACTGCCATCCAGCTCCAGCCACATCAACCTCCTCACATCCCATTCCCCACCTCCTTCCTGGGTTCCAGGTCCTGGAGCTCTGCTGAGGCTGCAGAGCCCTCATTAACATTTTGGGAATACGTTCCTTCCCTTCCTTTCCCATCCCAACCTGCTGACTTTGATTGGCACTATTTTTTCCGAGGAATGCTTAATTAAAGGCATAATGAGCGTCTAATGATTGTATTAAAGGCGAGATGATTATAAAAATGAGCTCAGCAGCTGGAGCTGCAGCGCTGGAACGGCTCCGAGTGGGACTGGAGGGGCAGGGCCAGGAGGGCTGGAATGTCCATTCCTTACCCAGCTCCTTCCCTGCAGCTCCAGAGGCTGCACTCGCAGCCCCTCAGTGTGTGCACAGAGTGGGGACCCCCTGCAGAATTCCCTTCTGCTGGAGGAATGGGTGGAATTCCTCCCTCCCTCCCCTGCAGTGCCAGGGAAAGGTGGATGTGGCTGCTGGGACTGCAGATGAGGAGCTGGAGCCGTGGAGGGAGAGACAGGACATGGAGAGGCTGAGGGAGCTGGAGGGGCTGAGCCTGGAGAAAAGGAGGCTCAGGGGGGACCTTGTGGCTCTGCAAGTCCCTGCCAGGAGGGGGGAGCCGGGGGGGGTCGGGCTCTGCTCGCAGGGAACAGGGACAGGAGCAGAGGGAACGGGCTCAGGCTGGGCCAGGGCAGGGCCAGGGGGGACAGCAGGAGGAATTTGCTGCTGGAAAGGGTGGGCAGGCCTTGGCAGGGGCTGCCCAGGGAGGGTTGGAGTGCCCAGGCCTGGAGGTGCCCAAGGCAGGACTGGCACTGAGTGCTCAAGGTGGGCATGGGGCACAGGGTGGGCTCCGTGGGCTGGGGGGCTTTTCCAGCCTCAGGGATCCTGGGATTCTGGGAAGTCATAACCTATGTCAGCCCTGGTGCAGCCCTGGGGCTCTGCCAGGCTTTGTGCCCCAGGTGAGCCAAGGCCAAGGAGTGGGTCCTCACTTGTAGGACCCCCCATGGCCCCACCCAGCTCCAGGAGCCCGAATCTCTGGGCTGAGGCTGTGACTGACCCAGTCACTCCCTGGGCACAGGTCACTGTCCCCAGACAGAGTGAGATGTGCCAGGTCAGGGCCACCTTGTGAGGTCTCACCATGCCCTTTGCCATCCTCCCTGTCTCTGCTCCGGGCACTGCTGCTCCTCCTGGGCACCTCTGCCATGGCCACGTGTCACCAGCCAGGCTCCTTCTCCAGCACCAGCTCACGCAGAGCTCATCCCTGGGGGTGCTGGGCATGGAACGTGACACTTGGGCACATTGTCCACCCTTTGTGACCTGGCCTTGAAGACCCATGGTGACCCTGACAGCACCACATGGAGCTGGGAGCAGCAATGACCCAGGAGATGGAGCAGGACTGACCCCACCAAGCCCAGGGCTGGGCTGCTCTCGGACCACGGGCCAAGGGCAGTGTGTTCTTCCCTCCAACAGCACTCAGGGCCACCCCATCTGCTCCTGGAGACTTTTCATCTCCTCGGGCCTCCAGCTTAATTGCTTTTACGCGCCTGGCTCTGAAGGTGCCAGGGAATTTGGTGACAGATGGTGCAGGAGAAGGTGGCCTGAGCTTCCCTCTGCCCATCCTGCTCCCTCTTCCAGCCTGTTCTGGTCGTGTCCCTGTTCATCCAGAGCTCGGTGCCACCTCAGGTGTCATTTTGGACCCAGCTGTGCCCCTCTGCTCTGTGGGACCTGGAGCCTCCAGCTTAGGAGGACACAGAAGAGGGAATGTGGGAAGTGCCATCTCTGGGTCTGTGGGAAAAGCTGGAGGTGGGAAACTCAGTAAAGGATAAAAATTAGAGTGTTTAAGAGGAGTTCTAAAACAAAAGCTGCCAGACTGATTTGGTTTGTGTTCTCCTGACCCACATGTGGGTTCCTCACCTGAGCTCCTGGGAGGAGGGTGAGGGTGATTCCTGCTCCTCAGGAACGGAGCAGAGTCCCCAGCAAGGCAGAACTTCTATGGATGGAATCATGGAACGGTTTGGGTGGGAAGGGAACTCAAAGCCCATCCATTCCACCCCTGCCATGGGCAGGGACACCTCCCACTGTCCCTGGTTGTTCCAAGCCCCATCCAGCCTGGCCTTGGACACTCCCAGGGATCCAGGGGCAGCCACAGCTTCTCTGCCCAACCTGTGCCAGCCCCTGCCCACCCTCCCAGCCACCAATCCCTTCCCAATGGCCCAGCCAGCCCTGCCCTCTGGCACTGGGAAGCCATTCCCTGTGTCCTGGCCCTCTGTCCCTTGGCCCCAGTCCCTCTCCAGCTCTCCTGGAGCCCCTTCAGGCCCTGCCAGGGGCTCTCAGGGGTCCCTGGAGCCTTCTCTTCTCCAGCTGAGCCCCCCCAGATTGCTGTTTCTGGAGTAATTTGTTTTAATGTTCTAAAGCAAACATGAGTGGGTTGGTTCCACTATTTTGCTTTGAGACTTTTATCCCAAGGAATTAGGGAGAGAGCTGTGGGTGAAGGTGCCCCACGGCCCCTGTGGAGTTGCACAAGCCCTGTTTGGGTGGGAATCACTTCAGGCTGTTGGAGGAATCTTCCTGTGCTTTTACCTCCTGGTACCCAAGGCAGGACTGGCCGTGGCACTCAGTGCTCTGGGCTGGGGGCCAAGGTGGGCATGGGGCACAGGGTGGGCTCTGTGGGCTGGCAGGGCTTTTCCAGCCCCAGGGATTCTACAGTTCTGTATCCCAGGAGCTCCCTGGCTCTGGCAATGTTGTGGTTTCACAGTTTGACCCATCAGGGACTGGGAGCTCCATCAGATAACGGGGTTGGGACTCCCCCAGCTCTGGGGTCGGGCTGGCTGCAGGTGCTGGAGACACACACACCTTCCAGGGCTGACATTCCCGAGACCTCCTGGCACAGTTGGTGGGATTCTTTTGGAAGGGGAATCCTGCTGATGTTGTTTCACCCATTTGGGTATGCAGAGAGGGATCACTGTGCATTTGGGAACACTCAGCCTGTGTGTGCCCTTGTGCTCGAGCTGGGATTTAACAGAGCTCAGAGCAAAGGATTTGAAGCCTGAAGTGTGAAACTTTGCCTTCCTTGGCTTCCTTCCAGCTTTGCCTGTGTCCCAGTATAGACCAGGCCAATTAACTGGCAAGGAGGAGAAACCTTTCCTGGTGTGGGGCAAAAATAACAGGAGGGAAGTGGCAGCGTGGTGAGCTGTGGAGAGAAGTGAAGGTCACAGCACGATGGTGCTGCTCAGACAAGGGACCGGCCCCGAAAATGGGTCAGTGGCTGATGGTTTGTCAGGGCTCAGCTCAGGAATTTGCAGCTGACATTGGGCAGAGCAGGGTTCTGGGAGCAGGATTTGGAGAGCTTCCCTCTCACCAGGTCCCTGCTCCAGCCAGGACTGCAAAGGGAGGAATGGGAAGGGGATGAGTGGTGGAGAGACTGTAGCACCTCTGTGTTGTTCCATCACACACATCATGGAATCGTGGAATGGTTTGGGCTGGAAGAGTTCTTAAAGCCCACCCAGTGCCACCCCTGCCATGGGCAGGGACACCTCCCACCAGCCCAGGGTGCTCCAAATCCCCATCCAACTTGTTCTGGGACACTTCCAGTGATCCATAGCTTCTCTGCCCACCCTGTGCCAGCCCCTGCCCACCCTCCCAGCCACCAATTCCTTCTGGTTTTGAACCTAAATTTCCCCTCTTTCCATCTCAGCCCTTTAGTGCTTGTCTTGTCACTGCAATTCCTGAGGAAGGGAATGTTTGGAGAAGCAGGAGCTGGGAGTGGGGTGGGGGAGAGCAGGGTCAGGTCTGTGGTGGAACAAAGTGGAAGGTGGATTTGTGCCTCAGAGAGGAAGGTGGGAATGTCTCCATTTGACTTGAGAGTGGGGAGGGATCCAGTGGGAGAACCCTCAGGAAGGGTGCAGAGAAAAGCTGGGGGATTCAGGAGCTCTGAGACCTTTCCCTGTGAGGTCCTGCAGCAGCAGGTTAAAGAATGGTCCAGGGTCCAGCTTGGGAAGCCACGTGGGGGAGCAAAGGGCATATCCCAGCTGGGAGACAGCGGTTGGACCTGGCTGGGCAGGTGTGGGATCCAGAGGTGACACCTCTGCCTTCCTCATGGGGACATTCCCTCTTTGTTTCTTCTCTCCCACCACATGGAAGCATTTCGGGAGCGCCACGTCCCAAACCGTGACTCAGCCTGTGCCTCATTTCCATGTTTATGGCCCGTCAGGTCCCCGTGACCTTCAGAGCCGATGGCTCCGCTCAGAGCGGTGATTTGTGGCCCTCAGTGGGCCCTTCATTCCTTCTCTCCTGGCAGCAGCAGCTTCCCCTGCCCGCCCCTGGCGATGCCTGCCTGGCACACAGCTCCCCTGGGAGAGGAGCTGGCACAGGAGCCGGTCTGGGATGGGGAGGAGAAGGGCTGACCTTGCAGGGAAAGGAGAATGGCCCTTGGAGTGGAGTGGGTTGGCAGGAGAGGCTGTTGGGGGACGGGGGCCCTGAGGAGGGTCAGGTCCTCCTGGAGTCCAGCTGGATCCAAGGTGATGCCATGAGGGTCTCTCTGGGCTGCCAGGCTTGGATTGCTGGAGCTCCAGAGCTCGTGGAGATCTGAGTGCTGCTCTCCCAGGCAGCCCAAAGCTCTGGAGCTCTTCAGTTCTCCAGGGCTTGGGTGTTTGTGCAGCAAGAATGAGGCTGAGGTACCTCCCACCTTCACCTTCAGCTTTTAGGGAAGGAATTGGTGGCTGGGAGGGTGGGCAGGGGCTGGCACAGGTTGGGGAGAGAAGCTGTGGCTGCCCCTGGATCCCTGGGAGGGTCCAAGGCCAGGTTGGATGGGGCTTGGAGCACCCTGGGCTGGTGGGAGGTGTCCCTGCCCATGGTAGGGGGGGCACTGGGTGAGCTTTAAGTTCCCCTCCCACCCAAACCATTCCATGATTCCCTGATTCTGTGTCAGCCCTCGTTGGTCAGAAGAGGCTTCAGCATTCCCAGGTCCCAGTGGGATAGTCCATGGCATGTGGATGTCCCCTCAGGGGAGGAGATCAGCTCAGGGAAGTCAAACAGTGGGACATGGGCCAGGTGAGAAGCAGCAGTGAGTGCTGAGCACCCGACCTGTGCCTTCACCACTCCCATCATCCCATGAATCCATAACTCTGAGATCTCAGACAGGCTGTGGTGGCCAAGGGAAGTTCTACAAATGTCACTTCTGTCCTCAAGAAGGGCAAGGCAGGAAGGGTGGGGAACATCAAGCTGATCAGCCCCACCTTGGGAAGGTGATGGAGCAACTGCCTCTGGAAGCCTTTTCGAAAACTCAGAGGCCAGGGGGTGGTTGGGAGCTGCCAGCCTGGACCGGTGAATCCTGAATTCTGCTGGGCCAAGGGATCCTGTGGGGAGGTCTCTGGCTTGCTGGATGAGGGAGAGCAGGAATGTTGTTTTCCTAGGCTGGACCAAGGATTTGATGTTGTCTCACATCACATCCTTGGAGACAACCCGGTGAAATATGGACAACTTTCGGTCTTTTCCTTGGAATTGCTCAGTCTGTCATTACCTTAAAATGTGGCTCCGTTCCAGCTGGGCTGGATCTTCAGTCCTCCCAATCCTCAAGGAACAGCGAGTCTTAACGAGGAGCCGTGTAATTGCAGAGCCAGAACAGGAGGCTCTGGAGAGCCAGCTGAGCTTTGGAAGTTGGAAACACAAAGTACTACAAAAGGGGAATTTTCCAGCGGGAGCTGTTACGGAGCCGCTCCAGCCCGGCTGGGAGCGGTGGGAAAGCAGGGCTGGGCTTTGGGGCTGTTCCAGACGGTGACAACATCACAACCTTCAGAGAGCAGGAGATTTGCATCTCAAGAAAAGATCTAGAGAGGAGCTGAAGGGATTCTGCTGTTTGGCTGCCACGCCAGGCGTGTGCCTGTGTTTGTTTTTCCCTTGCTGCCTGTAGGATTAATGCCTGGCTCCTGGAGTCGTGCAGCTCCTCTCCTCCAGGGAGTTTGCTTTGGCTGCTGGAGCACGGCTGAATTTATTAATAACTTTGCATTCAGCTCTGACTGCCACGGCACAGGGATGGGGACAGGGACAGGAGCAGGGATGGCTCCAGGCTGGGCAGGGCTGGGAGCTCCCTTGGGGTGGGGATGTGCCTGTCCCTTCTACCTGCTGGCCTTTCACACTGCCCAGGAATCCCCACACTTGGTGCTTTCCCTGAATTGTGCAATGGGTTGGGTTGGAAGGCACCTTAAAGGCCATCCAGTGGGACACCTGTGGCCCCAGGTGCTCCCTCAGGTGTCCCCAAGCAGTGCTGGCTCTGTCTGGAGCTCCTCGGTGCTTTGTCCCAGCCTACCTGGAGCCATCCTTGGGAGCTTGAGGAGCTCCTTCTGGCATTCTCTGGTTTAATGAGGGCACTCCTGATGGGATTCTCCATCAATTTCTCCTCAATTCTGAGGGTACATTTCATGACTTTGTTGCTCTGAGTGAGTGAAAACAAAGCTCAGTGGGCTGGGGGAGTTGAGCTGTGCCAATTGTGAAGCTCCTGCCTGCCTGCCCTGGCACTGGAGTGGCACAGCTCGGGGTCTGAGCTCTCAGCTGGTGCTCAGAGTGACCCGTGTGAGGGAATCCCATGGTGGTTTGGGTGGGAGGGGGCCTTAAAGCCCACCCACTTCCACCCCCTGTCATGGGACACCTTCCACTAGAAGGTGTTGCCTGGCCCAATTCTTCTCCCTCTCCATCCCATTTTCCCTGTGGGGTTGGGATTCCCTTGTCACTCTGAGGATGGCAGAGGTTATGGCTGGTCCCAAATTCCCAGGAATTGGTGTCACCAAAGCCTGTGGTGAGTCTGGGTCCCCCATTTGCACCCCTCTTACAAAGCTGGGGGTTCCCACTTTGGTGTTTCGTTGTCTCACCTGCAGGAGGCTCATTGTGCATTGTCTGTCTCCTGGTGGGACAGGAGGAGGAATTTGGTGCTGGAAAGGGTGGTCAGGCCTTGGCAGGGGCTGCCCAGGGAGGGTTGGAGTGCCCAGGCCTGGAGGTGCCCAAGGCAGGACTGGCCGTGGCACTCAGTGCTCTGGGCTGGGGGCCAAGGTGGGCATGGGGCACAGGGTGGGCTCTGTGGGCTGGCAGGGCTTTTCCAGCCCCAGGGATTCTACAGTTCTGTATCCCAGGAGCTCCCGGGCTCTGGCAATGTTGTGGTTTCACAGTTTGACCCATCAGGGACTGGGAGCTCCATCAGATAACGGGGTTGGGACTCCCCCAGCTCTGGGGTCGGGCTGGCTGCAGGTGCTGGAGACACACACACCTTCCAGGGCTGACATTCCCGAGACCTCCTGGCACAGATGGTGGGATTCTTTTGGAAGGGGAATCCTGCTGATGTTGTTTCACCCATTTGGGTATGCAGAGAGGGATCACTGTGCATTTGGGACCACGCAGCCTGTGTGTGCCCTTGTGCTTGGGTGGTGAAGTGGCCTCAGTGGCCTGGGAGGTCTTTCCCACCCTCAGTTCTTCCATGATCCCATGTTGGTGATGCCTCCCACCTCCCCTCTGCTGGGCTTCCCCCTCACTGTCACCCTGTGTGTCCCCACAGTGCTGAGCATCGGCGAAGGCGGGTTCTGGGAAGGCACCGTGAAGGGCAGGACCGGCTGGTTCCCGGCGGAATGTGTCGAGGAGGTGCAGATGAGACAATATGACTCCCGGCAAGGTAAGCTCTGCCCTTCCACCCCGGGGCCCTTGGGACACCCCAGACACCCCCCTGTGCCTCCAGAGGGCTCTGAGTTCACCCATGGGTGCACGGGAGGAGCTGCATCCCAAGGGAGTTCATGCCCTGGGAGCATCAGCATCCCAAGGCACTTCATGCCCTGGGTCCATCAGCACCCAAGGCAGACTCTTGGTGGGTTTGTGGAGCTCTGGGGGTCAGCCAGAGCCTGGGTTTGGGGGCTGCTGCAGCTGCTGGGGAGAGATGGACCAGCAGAGCCTGCAGAGATGGAACCCACACTGCATTGTGGGACACTGAAGAGGAGGCCACCAAGTGGAGTAGCGGGATGGAGCCCTTCTGCTCTGAGGAAAGGCTGGGATAGTGGGGATTGTCCAGCCTGGAGAAGAAAAGGCTTCCAAGTGACCTGTTGGCAGCCTTGCAGGGCCTGAAGGGGCCAACAGGAAAGATGGAGAGAGGCTGTTTGCAAGGGCCGGGAGGGCCAGGACACAGGGAGTGGCTTCCCAGTGCCAGAGGGCAGCATCAGATGGGATACTGGGAAGGAATTGGTGGCTGGGAGGGTGGGCAGGGGCTGGCACAGGTTGGGCAGAGAAGCTGTGGCTGCCCCTGGATCCCTGGCAGTGTCCAAGGCCAGGCTGGACAGGGCTTGGAGCACCATGGGCTGGTGGGAGTCATCCCTGCCCATGGCAGGGGTGGCACTGGATGGGTTTTAATGTCCCGTCCTGCCCAACCCATCCCACGATTCTATGATTCTCATCAAGATGAAAGGAAGAGAAGTGTCCATCTCCCTGGTTTAATCCTGATTGACTTGGGCCTTGGTGCTGGAAGGGTTAGGCCCAACTGTACCTGAAGCCCCATCAGGCTCCTGGAGATCTCCAGCTGTGTTGGTGGCCCCAGGTCGTGGTCACTGCGGGGTTTGTTCACTCGGGAGGAAAATGTCCCTTTGCCCCGCTCTGTGACAAGCCCCAAGAATTTTCTCCCTTCCCAGTCAGTCTTCTTAGGTGTCTCCTGTCAGTGCAACTCCAATCCTTTCTAAAGATATTTTGTGTTTTCAGAAAGTATTTCTTCCTGGAAAGGGTGGTCAGGCCTTGGCAGGGGCTGCCCAGGGAGGGTTGGAGTGCCCAGGCCTGGAGGTGCCCAAGGCAGGACTGGCACTCAGTGCTCAAGGTGGGCATGGGGCACAGGGTGGGCTCTGTGGGCTGGGAGGGCTTTGCCAGCCTCGTGCAAAAACTTTATTTCTAAGTTTATTTCTAAATTTCTACATTATTTATTTCTGAATTATTATTATTATTATTATCTAAATTATTATTATTATTACCTAAATTAGTATATAAATGTTTGGATTATTATTATGTATTTTTAAATTCATTTCTTCTGCCCTGCTGAGCCGCAGGTCTCTGCTTTTGCCCATCTTCTATTTTTTGTCCCCAAGTGTCCCCCCTGGCCCTGCCCTGGCCCAGCCTGAGCCCGTTCCCTCTGCTCCTGTCCCTGTTCCCTGGGAGCAGAGCCCGACCCCCCCCCGCTCCCNCCCCGGCTCCCCCCTCCTGGCAGGGACTTGCAGAGCCACAAGGTCCCCCCTGAGCCTCCTTTTCTCCAGGCTCAGCCCCCCCAGCTCCCTCAGCCCCTCCTGCTGCTCCAGCCCCTTCCCAGCTCCCTTCCCTGCCCTGCACACCCTCCAGCCCCTCAGGCTCTCTGCTGGCTCAGGCTCCCAGAACTGCCCCACCATTCCAGGGGTGCCTCCCCAGCTCCCAGCACAGGGAAAATCCCTTCCCTGGTCCTACTGGCCATACTGGAATCAGACTGAGCCGTTTGGAATATAAAATCCAGCTGAAGGGAGCAGAACAAAGCCCCTGCTGTGGGTGATGGGATGGATCCAGCAGCTCCCAGGAGGGAGGACAGGCTGAGGGAATGCTGAAGGGAAGGTGGGAAGTGTGTGATGGATGGGCTGAGGACGAGCAACATAAACCTTTCTGTTGCTTTGGAAAATGATGGGGTGAGATATGCTGGTAATGGGGATGGAGTCAGGGGTTTATATTTGATAAAGGAGAAGAATGGGGCGAAGTAAATGGAGTTGACTGTCTGCAGTGAGTTACGGCACGGGCGGAATGGTGAGAGAGTGGTTTAAGTCAAAAAACCTGCCCTGATGTGAATTCCTGGCAAAAGAGAAACTGTGCAGGGAGGGAATGTGAATCCTGAGGCCTCTGGGAATAAACCAACCTCCCAAGGAATGAGGTTTAGGATTCAGAGAGTGTGATTGGGTGGGAAGGGACCATCAAGACCACCTTCTCCCACCCCTGTCAAGGGCAGGGACACCTCCCACCAGCCCAGGGTGCTCCAAAGCCCATCCAGCCTGGCCTTGGATACTCCCAGAAATCCAGGGGCAGCCACAGCTTCTCATTAATAGCATCAGGGAGTATTTTTAATCAATGAAATTTGATATGAGCATTAATTTGTTGGGGCATCATTTGTCAATCGTTGGACAACCTTCGGCTGCAGTGGTGCCTCTGCTTTGAGCACCTTCCTGCTTGGGGTTAATTGGAGTCATCCTGAGCCTGTGGCCCAGGAAAATTTGGGGAGAAGGACCTGCAGCTTTGGTTAAAATCTCAGAGGAATCTTTGGAAACTGCAGTTAAGACAAAAGGGTGGTTTGGGATGGGTTGGGGGCACTGGGAAATGTGCACTTGTTTCTTTTACCTTGAAATGGGGNAGGGAAAGGGAGGGATATAGGGAAAGGAAGGAGAGAGGGATATAGGGAAGGAGAGGGGGAAAGGGAGGGATATAGGGAAGAAGAGGGATATAGNTCATCCTGAGCCTGTGGCCCAGGAAAATTTGGGGAGAAGGACCTGCAGCTTTGGTTAAAATCTCAGAGGAATCTTTGGAAACTGCAGTTAAGACAAAAGGGTGGTTTGGGATGGGTTGGGGGCACTGGGAAATGTGCACTTGTTTCTTTTACCTTGAAATGGGGCTTGGGCTCCTTCCAGCCTGAGCCGTCTCCCCCTCCTTCCTTGGGGTTTCTCCAAATCCCCTTTTGGGGCAGGTCCTGCCTGTCTCTCCCACCCGATTTCCATGGTGGACCAGCCCTCACGTGCCAGGCAGAGCTCAGGAAGCAACACCCCAAATGAAAGGACAGGACTTGGGGGAGGTGAAGCAGAAGGTGGCAGATTTTGGGAGGTGCCCGTGGGAGCTGTCACAGCAACTCCTGGCTGGGAGAAGGGCTGGGGAGCTCCAGGCTGGAAGGTGCCCCTGGTACAGACCCCAGACAGGCTGTGGGGAATCATCTGGATACCCTTGGCCTCTCTCTGGTTGGTTGGAGAGATCCTGCACCGTGTTCTGTGCTGGTTTTCTGCTTCCGTGTGCAACCTGCCTGTGTGGAGAGAGATATGGGGAAGGAGAGGGGAAAGGGAGGGATAGAGGGAAAGGGAGGGATATAGGGAAGGTCTTTGCAAACTTATGAGGCCCCATCTGAACTGGGGAGTTGGGAGCACTTGCAGACACACAGGGTTGGGTTTCTCTGTGCTTCCCCTGTAGATCCCACAGCAACACAAGGACATGGAGCAAATCCAGAGGAGGGGCTGGAGATGGTGCAGGGCTGGAGCCCCTCTGCTCTGGAGCCAGGCTGGGAGAGCTGGGGGGGCTCAGCTGGAGAAGAGAAGGCTCCAAGGACACCTGAGAGCCCCTGGCAGGGCCTGAAGGGGCTCCAGGAGAGCTGGAGAGGGACTGGGGCCAAGGGACAGAGGGCCAGGACACAGGGAATGGCTTCCCAGTGCCAGAGGGCAGGGCTGGCTGGGCCATTGGGAAGGGATTGGTGGCTGGGAGGGTGGGCAGGGGCTGGGCTGGATTGCCCAGAGAAGCTGTGGCTGCCCCTGGATCCATCCCTGGGAGTGCCCAAGGCCAGCCTGGACGGGGTTTGGAACACCCTGGTCCTGAGTTGCCCCATCCCTGGTGTGGGCAGAGCCCAGCTGGACTCTGTCCTTGGGCTGTGCCCGTGGCAGTGACGAGGCTGCTCCATCCTTGGCTGTTTCTTTGGGTAGAGGGCACTGTTGTTCTTCCCTCCATCCATCCCTGGGCCCCAGGTGCTGCCGATCGGGGGCTGCAGGGGAGGAGGAGGAGGATTGTGCGGGATTTTGGAGGATTGTGGGGGATTTTGGTGCCTTCATGAAGCGCAGAGCCCAATTTTCCTGCAGGGAATCGATCCTCTCCCTCCTGGAGATGTGCAGCAGCCTCTGGGGACTCACTTTGTTCTTGGGGTACCCATTTCATGCCTTTCTCTCTGTGTGTGTGTCCTGCATGGGAAGGGTTGAGATATTTATTCCACCTCTTATGCTCTTGGTACATTATGGAATCAGTGTCATCTCTTGATGATCCTCTCTGGAATCTCCATCCTAACATGAGCCTGGGCTGGTGTGGAGCTCCCAGGGGACACAACCCCAAGCCCAGGGAGCCTGGGGGGCTGTAGGGCCGTGGTGTGGGGTTTGGGGGCTGCAGTGAGATGCTGTCATTGTCCCCATGGCCACGGTGTGTGCTCAGGCTCCTTGCTCAGGGTACACATGGAGCACCCACCTGTGTCTGTGCGTGTTGGTTTGGACAAAGAACTTGCTTTTGGATGAAAATCCACCCCAGGAGACAGCAGGGAATGGAAAAATCAGCCAGCTGAACTTCCCAGGGCTGGGAGGGCAGTGGGAGCTGAGTCCCAACCCTGCAGCTTCTGGGGGTGGAAAAGTGTCCCCAAAAACTCACAGGATCCCCAAACTGGGGATGAGAAGGGACCCAAAAATACCTGGGACACCTAAATAGGGGACGAGAAGGGACCCAAAAATACTTGGGAGACCTAAATAGGGGATGAGAAGGGACCCAAAAATACCTGAGACTCCCAAATTGGGGTTGCAAAAAGGTGATTTTCTGACACTCTCAGGGACAGGGTGGGATTGTTGGAGTGTCTGTGCAGGACCAGCAGTTGCACTCCAGGATCCTCGTGGGGCCCTTCCAGCTGAGGACACTCCATGATCCTGTGAAAAATGGTGGGAAGGGACAATCCACAACCTCAAACACCTTCCTTGTTGATGCTCCAAGAAATTCATCTGCTTCTCCCACAGTCTCGTGGCTGGAGAGAGACCCCACCATGGGTTGCCTTGGAAGGGACCTTGGAAGTCACCTCGTTCTGACCCCCCTGGCCACTGGGGGGGTGACAGTTCCCTGGCAGGAGGGGACACCAGGGTTCCCTGCTCTCAGCCAGGGTGAGCCCTGAGCTCCCTGGCATTACAAGCAGCACAGGGGCACGAGGGGCTCGTGTGGGCACAGCAGAGCTGGGCATGGGGAGCTTTGCTGGGCACGGCACAGGATGGAGCTGGCTCAGCTTCCAGGGGCTCAGATAACCCCTCCTGGCCCAGCCTGGTGCCCTGTCCAGCTTCCAGGAGCTGCTTCTGCCTCCAAGAGGCCCCACTTGCCATGCAGGGCTTCAAATGGGTCCTTTGGCTGCTTCTGCAGCAGCATTTTAACAATCCTCTTTATTTTCCTTTCATTTTCCTGACTTAATTCCAAGCCTGAGCCCATCCCCATTGTCCTGCTGCCTGTGGCAGGTGTCCCCTGGCTGGGCTGCCCTTGGCCTTGGTCCCCTTTCTTTCAAGGGCAGGGATTGGAGCAATCTGTTCTGGACCAAGCCCAAATCCAGGCTGGGTGGGGAATAGATGGAGAGCAGCCCTGGGAGAAGGATTTGGGGTGCTGGGGGGGAGAGGCTGGATATGACCCAGCCCAGAACCCCCCATGCCCTGGGCTGGTCCCAGAGCGTGGGCAGCAGGGTGGGCAGGGGGGGATTGTGCCCCTGTGCCCCCTGAGGTGAGACCCCCCTGCAGAGCTGCCCCAGCCCTGGGAACAAGAGCAGGAGCTCGTGGAGCTGCTGGAGAGAGTGCAGAGGAGGGGCTGGAGATGGTGCAGGGCTGGAGCCCCTCTGCTCTGGAGCCAGGCTGGGAGAGCTGGGGGGGCTGAGCTGGAGAAGAGAAGGCTCCAGGGACACCTGAGAGCCCCTGGCAGGGCCTGAAGGGGCTCCAGGAGAGCTGGAGAGGGACTGGGGCCAAGGGACAGAGGGCCAGGACACAGGGAATGGCTTCCCAGTGCCAGAGGGCAGGGCTGGCTGGGCCATTGGGAAGGGATTGGTGGCTGGGAGGGTGGGCAGGGGCTGGGCTGGATTGCCCAGAGAAGCTGTGGCTGCCCCTGGATCCATCCCTGGCAGTGCCCAAGGCCAGGTTGGACGGGGCTTGGAGCACCCTGGGCTGGTGGGAGGTGTCCCTGCCCATGGCAGGGGTGGGACTGGGTCGGCTTTAATGTCCCTTCCCACCCAACCCATTCCATGATTCCATGGACTTCTCCCGAGGTAATGAGCAGCCTGGGGAAGCTCCTGATCCTCATCGACTTCTTTTAGATCTATTTACAAAAACCAAAACCAAGCACAGAATCAGAATAAAGCCATCCATCCTGGGGTTGTGCTGTCACCCCTCTCCCCTGGTGACACTCTGGAGTTGGGAGCTGCTCCCAAGGGATGTGTCCTGCTGCTGCATCCACGGAACCACAGCTGGTGCATCCCCAGAGCTGCTGATGCCTCCAAGGTGGCTCCAGAGGAGGAATTCCTGTCCTGAGCACCTCAGGCTCCCTGGGTGGCCCTTGTGGAAATACCTGTGTTGCAGAAATGTGGGTAAATCCCCGTGGAGTAGCTGTGGGACCTCCTGGAGCCCTTCTGTGCTGCCCTCCTTGGCTCAGGGTGGAGGCTCTGGCTGATCTCCCCGCTCCCCCCAGGGCTGCTGCGACCCCAGGGTGGGGAACACTGAGCTGCTGCTCCAACTCCTGGTTACTCGAGGGTGGATTTGCATTTTATTTGCATTTTTTCACTTAGAGATAAGCAGAAGCCTCTGATTTCAGTGCTCCTGAGATAAGGACAGGAGGGGCTGATGCAGGAGGGGCTGACTGAGTTCTCTCCTTCACGGATAAGTGCAATGCAGGCCAAAGTTTCACCACGTGTATAAATCCTTGCTTGAGGAAATTCAGGAGGAATTTGCAGCTGGAAAGGGTGGTCAGGCCTTGGCAGGGGCTGCCCAGGGAGGGTTGGAGTGCCCAGGCCTGGAGGTGCCCAAGGCAGGACTGGCACTCAGTGCTCAAGGTGGGCATGGGGCACAGGGTGGGCTCTGTGGGCTGGGAGGGCTTTTCCAGCCTTAGGAATTCTGGGATTATGAAACTAAGAATGCTACAAAAAGGCTTCCAAAAGGGGTTTGTTCTCAGGGAAAGGCTGTGCTGGGACTCTGTGCCTACAGATCAGTCACTGGGAAGTCAGAAATTGCTCCCCAATCCACACAAATCACGGAGCAAACCCCTCCCTGGGCTTTGCCCTTTTCAGTCAGATCCCGGTGCCACAGGATGGGAATGAGTCCCATCTCCTGGCCCGGGCATTTCCATGATTCCCTGCCCTGAGTCAGGCTCAGGGATGGGTTTGGGAGACCCAGGACCTGCTGGTGCCAGGGGAGCAGGGGCTGGTGGTGCCCACAGGTGGTGATGGATCCATCCCAGATGTCTCCTTCTCCATCTCCTCCTCCATGTGGAGGAATCCCAGGCTCCTGTCTGGGCTCAGCATTGTGTGCCCTCCCCCCTTCCCAGTGTAACTCAGCATTTCTTTGGGAATAACTCCCTTCCCTTGCAGATTGGCTGCCTGGCACTGAGCCTGGCCGAGCCTTTCACTGAGGTGGCATCTGCTCCTCTGCCCACTGTGAGTCGGGTGCTTGGAGCGGGATGGGGACGTGTGGGAGGGACCCCCAGTGGGCACTGGGGATGGAGCTGGGGGGCTGTGGGGACCTGGGGTGCTGCTCCCCCCCACCCCATTCCCAGCTTTTGGGGGGCTCTGCCCCCTCACAGCCCGCCCTTGGCACCAGGATGTGGCTCAGCAGCTGCAGGGAGTGAGACAGGGAATCTCCGGGGTTGGAAAAGCCCACCCTGTGCCCCGTGCCCACCTTGAGCACTGAGTGCCAGTCCTGCCTTGGGCACCTCCAGGCCTGGGCACTCCAACCCTCCCTGGGCCGCCCCTGCCAAGGCCTGCCCACCCTTTCCAGCAGCAAATTCCTCCTGCTGTCCCCCCTGGCCCTGCCCTGGCCCAGCCTGAGCCCGTTCCCTCTGCTCCTGGCCCTGTTCCCTGGGAGCAGAGCCCGACCCCCCCCGGCTCCCCCCTCCTGGCAGGGACTTGCAGAGCCACAAGGTCCCCCCTGAGCCTCCTTTTCTCCAGGCTGGTGAGACCACCCCCCATCACTGACTGGGGGGGTCTCTGTCTGTGCCAGGGTAATGAAACAGTTCAGAATTCCATGAGTCAGGAGGAGCCAGGGCAGCTTCCAGACACCTCTGTGGGTGTTTTGGCACCAGAAGTTGGCACAAGAAGTGTCCCTGTACCAGAGGAGGCACCAACGCTGACCCAACCTTCTCTCTTCCCATGGCCACATCCCCTCTAACTGTGTGTTCCTGCTTTTTGTTGGCATTTCCACCTAGGAAAGACTCTATTTTAAACCCTCTTTCTTGTCTGACACAAAGTCTAAGTGGTCTCTCCTCCATTTCGTTCCTTCCTTGCCTGATGGTTCTTTAATTGGTGGGACCTTGACCCCTCAGGTGGATTGATGGAGCTCTTGGACAATACCTGGAATGTCCCAAAGGGCTCAATTCCCAAAGGATGACTTGTCATTCCCACCATTCCCACATGGCACAGCACAGGGACATTGGGGATGGGACTTCTTGGGGCATTTTGTCCACAAGGGCCAGCCTTGTGGTGGCTGCTGGGGGTGAGTCCTGTGAGGAGCAGCTGGAGGGGCTGAGCCTGGAGAAAAGGGGGCTCAGGTGGGACAGGAGGAGGAATCTCCTGCTGGAAAGGGTGGTCAGGCCTTGGCAGAGGCTGCCCAGGGAGGGTTGGAGTGCCCAGGCCTGGAGGTGCCCAAGGCAGGACTGGCACTCAGTGCTCAAGGTGGGCATGGGGCACAGGGTGGGCTCTGGGGGCTGGGAGGGCTTTGCCAGCCTCAGGGATCCTGAAATTCTGGAATTCTGTGGTTCTGCCTCCTGTTCCGCCGCCTGTTCTGGGGTTTGTGTTGCAGCACCAGTTGGTCAAAAATAGACGATGGAAAAAAACCTGCAGCCGATAATTAGAGGTGCATAAATCCTGCATTTAAGGAGATTAAATTGAATTAAATTAAATTCTAAACGCCATTTAGAAATATAATTCCAGCACTCTGTTTGAACACAAAAGGGATATTTTCACATTCCAGAGGAGGTTTATCCTCCCCTGTTTGCAGCCCAGCGTTGGTGCCCGAGGGCAGAGAGGGTGGCACCGTCCAGGAGCCCCAACCCCAGTGCCCTCCTGGTTTCCCAGTGCTTTTCCAGTGCTCTGCATTCCCTGTTCCTGTGCCTGGCTGAGCTCCCGGTGCCCCATCCCATGGGATGTCCTGGTGTCCTCCTGCTCCTTCCCTCTGGATGCAGAGCCTGCGGTTCCTCTCCATCCATCAGCGCCGCTCCCTGACGGCTCATTAAACCGCTGCTATTTTTAGGAGTCGCGAAGAGGACGAGCCTTTGGGCTCTGGACAGCCCATAAATCCAGAGCCTGCCACCCAATTCCCAGCCTTTCCCCGGGAATGGCACCCAGGGAGGGGTTTGTGGTACCAGAGGCTGGGCACGCACCGGGGGAAACGGGGGATGAGGAGGAGGAGGAGGCAGAGCAGGTGGAAAAGGGGCTGGAAGTGTGGGGTGGGAATTCCCAAGGGCAGGAATGATGGGAGAAGCGAGGCAGGAGGAGGGATGTCCATTGGAATGTGTGTCCCCCTCCCTCCCAGGGGCTTTGGGGGTGTCACTGAAGTGTCTCCACGTGCCACGAGGAGGAGAAGGTGGATCATTGGCACTGCTGGGACCTGCTGAGGCTGTGCCAGGGTGGCACCTCCATCGGAGCCCTTTTTACCTTCCTTGTTCCTTTTTGCCTCTCTCCTTCCCTCCCTTCTTTCCCTCCTCCCCTTTCTTCCTTCATTCCCTCCTTTCTTCCCTCCTTCTGAGGCTGTGCCAGGCTGGCTCCTCCATCGGAGCCCTTTTTACCTTCCTTGTTCCTTTTTGCCTCACCTTTCCTCTCTCCTTCCCTCCCTTCTTTCCCCCCTCCCCTTTCTTCCTTCATTCCCTCCTTTCCTCCCTCCCTCCTTCCCATCCCCATTCCCATTTTCCACACATCCCTTCCAGCTCATGCAGCGCTTCCACCTTATTCCCTGGCACCGCCAATCCCAGTTATCCCAATATTTTAGGTATTTTTCGGCCTCACCTCGTTCCCCCTGGGAAGTATTTTGGGATCGTGCCTGGTTTGGAGCAGCAATGCTGGAGCCGAGCCTGCTCCCTGCTGCCATCCTGAGGCACTCCCAGCCATGGAGCTGGAGCTTCCCAGGCATTCCCAGGCACTCCCAGGCATTCCTACACACCGGCTGCCTCCTTTGCCTTGGAATTTCCCCCCAGCTCAGAGCAGGGAACTCCACGGAGCGGGGTGGGAATGGTGAGGAGCTTCCTGGGCTCATCCAGGTGGGGGATTCCCTCCTTTGGGCCCTTCTGTGCATATCAGTCATAGCTTTTCTGCAGTGAGTTCCTTCCCAGTATGAGTAATTCCTTCCCAGTATACGTAATTCCTTCCCAGTACAAGTAATTCCTTCCCAGTACGAGTAATTCCTTCCCAGTACGAGTAATTCCTTCCCAGTA
>WBMV01006624.1:0-19080 GCA_013396655.1 Campylorhamphus procurvoides | reverse complement strand
TCCCAATACAAGTAATTCCTTTCCAGTACGAGCAATTCCTTCCCAGTACAAGTAATTCCTTCTCAGTACGAGTAACTCCTTCCCAGTACGAGTAATTCCTTCCCAGTAAGATTAATTCCTTCCCAGTACAAGTAATTCCTTCCCAGTACGATGAATTCCCTCCCAGTAAGATGAATTCCATGGTTCTCTGAGCCAGTTCCTCCCCGGAGCTCGGGACGAGCAGCTGCTGGGAAGCCTCGCAGGGAGCCGCCCCCTCCCCCTGCTCCATCCGGCCCCCCGAAACCTCCTGCCACACTCGGTAACATGGATGGGGCTGGAAGAGCACTGGGATCACTGGGAATGCTCCCCAGCTGCCCCTCAGTCACCCCCTGTCCTTGTCCTTGTCCTTGTCCTCGCTGGGGGTCACTGTGCACCCACCCACTTTTGGGGGGGTTCCAAAGCACCTCCATCACTCCTGGGATGCTGCAGATTCCCATGGGTTGGGATCTCCCCGTTCCCATCATGTTCCCCACGGTAAAATATTGAGCACATTTCCCTCCTCACATATTTATTTATGGATTGTTCACCTGAGCCACTCGGGGTGCATGGAAAACCCACGGAAAAATGGGAATGCTGGGGATTGGAAGCACCCTGGGGTGTTCTGGGGGGCTGGGGCTGTTCCAGGGGATGGTGCTTGGGGTCCAGAGGGGAGCAGTGCCTGGTGTCCCTCTGCATTCCCAGCTTTCCTTCCTTGTAATTCCTCTGTGCCCGGATCCTGGTGGCCCCAAGGGGAGCAGGAGGCTCTCATGGTCATTGTCACCCCTCCTGGGGGATTTATTGTCACCCCTCCTGGGGGATTTATTGCCACCCCTCCTGGGGATTGTCACCCCTCCTGGGGGATTTATTGCCACCCCTCCTGGGGGATTTATTGCCACCCTCCTGGGGGAGCTCCATCCCTCCATGCCAAGGACTGGGAAGAGGGAAATGGGGCAGGAATGTGGCTGCTCCCTTGGGAACTGGAGCTGGGTTTGCCTTACCCCTTTTGGGGCTTCCCTTTGACTCCAGCTGGTGAAATGGGCTGCCTTGGGGTGGCTTTGAGAAGGGTTTTGGGGAAGGGGTCTGGGAAGGATCCCAGGAGCTGTTTGTGTGCCTGGGGGGCTCCACACGAGCACAGCATCCATCACTGCCACAGGGATTGTTGTTCCTGGGTGAATTCCTGCAGGGAGAGGGGATCCCCTCCGTGTGGGGGAGCAGAAACCACAGAGAGGTGACTTGGGCTGTGTCTTTTGCCTTGCAGAAACCAGAGAAGACAGAACCAAGCGGCTCTTCCGACATTACACTGTGGGCTCTTACGACACCTTCACCTCTCACAGGTAAGGAGCAGCCCCTCTGGCATCCCAGGATGCTCCATTAACATGGAAAAGTCTCTCTTTTTCCTGACAGAGCATCTTGTTTCCATGGGATGGAAATTTTTTGGGTTGGTTTGGTCAGTTAGAGCCCAAACTGCCAGGTCTGGGTGAGGCTGAGGCGAACAGGGAGCCTGGCTTGTGTCTCCATTGAGGATCTGGAGAAGTTTTGGGGTTCTCCAGCGGTTGAGGAGCCTGGTTTGGGTGCAGGGGCAGAGCTGCAGTTTGCTCTGAGGGGAAGAGGAGGAGGGTGGTGGGCTGGGGTGGGGTGAGGACACTCTGGAGCCACGGGGATGTGCTGAGGGTGTTCCTTGGCTTTGAGCTGGTCCCCAGGGCTGTCCTGGGCTGTGGTACCTGAGCAGACTCACCCAGACCTTTGAGTGAGTCTGAGCCCAGGAATGAGCTGGGACAGCAGAGGAGATGATGCTGGTTTGACCCTGGTCTTGGGTGTGACCATCAAGGAATGGTTGGGTTCAGGAAGGTGCTGTGGCTCTGGGTTTTCTGTGGTTCTGGGTTTGGGGGTGACCAAAGGGATGTTCTGAAAGGTGCTCCTCAAAGCTGCTCTTGGTTCAAGGCTTGGCTGGGGGTTGTTGTTTTTATGGTGTGACCCGAGCGAATCGTGAGCAACCATTGCACAAAAATCGACTTCTCCTGAAATCTCGGGGTTCTCCCCCAAAGTGTGTCCTCCCTTCCCGAGCTGCTCATCCCAAACCTGCCTCCCTGGCTCTGGTTTGACTCCGAGGAATGCGTGTAACGTGTTTGGATTTCCAAAAATCCCTTGACCTGCTGCTCCAGGGCTGGTGATGGCAGAGTGAGGGAGAAGATGCTGCTGTGGCTCTGAAAACATGACCAAAAAAGAGAATAAAAGGGGGGAAATGATCCATTTCCATCATGGCCAAGAGCTCCAGGGAACCCCCGAAGGGCCGTGCTGGGGTTTAGGGGGTCTCAAGGAGCAGGAAATGGGGGAACATTTGGAAATAAATGGGTCCAGGTGCTGTTGTTTGAGAGAAGAAGGAGCAGGTGGGTGGGGGGGTCGGGTCAGAGGGGGTGCCCAAACACGGTGACAGTGACAGAGGGTTGTTGTGGCACGGGGACAGCAACACACACAGCAGAAACACTGAGAGGAGCTCTTGCCCAGGATTTGCAGCTCCTGAGGAAGGAAGGTCTGATGTCACTGTGACATCGTAGGGAGAACATCTCCTGGAGCACTGAACCCTCCAAAGCAGCCCGAGGAGGAGGCAGAGGGCGGAATTTGGGGTGGGAAGGGGGGTCCTGGAAAACAGGAGCTGATTCCCAACATGGGAAAATGGGAAGTAAATTCTGCGGGGGGAACCAGGAGTGGCATTTCATGGGCAGGGAGATGTTGGATCGACTTCTGCTCAGGGCTTGGGGGTTGCTTGGAGTCCAGAACGATCCTCCAAGGGCAGTGTGAGTTGTGGAATTGTTAGGAAAGGGGAAAACCCCCAAATTATGAATTAATAATTATGGATATCCTGGAATGACAGGATGGTTTGGGTGGGAAGGGACCTTAAAGCCCATCCAGTTCTAACCCCAGAAACACCTTCCAGTGGACCAGGTTGCTCCAAGCCCCGTCCACTCTGGCTTTGGACACTTCCAGGGAGAACCACAACCTTTTTGGGCAACCTGAGCACGTTCCTTGAACGTGGAGGTGGCACTGGGTGACCTCCAGGGCTCCTTCCAGACTCAGAAGTTCTGGGGGTCTCCTGATGCAGTTTCTGGGCCTGTGTGGAGGGGGAGGGTGCTGGGAAGGAAGGTGGAATGACAGAGTCATCTCCCACAGGTGGATGAGCACCTGTCCCACCTTTCTCCCAGGGATCTGGGGGGCACAGGGCTCTGGGAGCAGGGTGGGGATGTTCTCTGGCGGCATTTTTGCTCCAAGTGGCTCCGTTTCCTCAGAGTGTCCCCACAGGAAGGGGAAGGAGGTCGTGGAGACCTGTGTGCCATCACCTTCACCCTGAGCCCTTGTCCTTCCACCCTGGAATCCTCCAGGACTGTCAGCAGGATGCAAAGCTCCTTCTGGACCCAGAGATGTGTCTTCTTGCAGATCCAGTTGGTCATGGCATTCCCGGGCAGTCCATAAAACCATGGGATGGTTTGGGCTGGGAGGTCCTTCCTGATCCTAAAGATCTTCTCTTCCCAACCCCAGTGCATGCAAGGTCCTGGTGAACTGGTGGAGCTTGAGTGGGACCTGCTGGGCTCCCAGTGGTGCCACTGGTGGCTGTGACACCCACAGGTCTTGCTGGGGGACCTGGCACTGATTGGGGGGGTTTTGCTGCATCCCCATGGGGTGGTGAGTAGTTGTGGAGCTCCAGCAGGAGTTGGAGTTGGATGATCCTGGTGGGTCCTTTCCAATGCAAGATATCCTGTGGTGATCCAGGCATGAGGAGCTGGAGCTGCAGGACCCTCAGGTCCGGATCTTGGTGGCCTCTGGCAGCTGCTTCCTGTAGGTTTGGGATCAAAATGAGCCACCCAGTGTCCTCTCAGAGCCTTCCTGAGCCCGAGCTGGTGTCCCTGAGTGTTACATCCTTCAGTCCATCATTATTCCCTTCATCTGCCCACAGAGGTGCAACTGCAAGGGAGTCCCCAGCCCTGGAGGTGTCCAAGGGACACCTGGACGTGGCACTTGGTGCTCTGGGCTGGGTGACAAGGTGGGGACTGGTACAGGGTGGACTCGATGACCTTGGAGGTCTTTGGAGGTCTTTCCCAACCTCAGGATCCTGAGAAGGTGCTGGGGCTGGTGTGGTGGAGAGTGGGGAGCAGGAGAGGAACTCCTGCTGTGCCCAAATATTCCTGCTGTGCCCAGATGTTCCTGCTGTGCCCAAATGTTCCTGCTGTGCCCAGATGTTCCTGCTGTGCCCAAATATTCCTGCTATGCCCAGATGTTCCTGCTGTCTCCAGATGTTCCTGCTGTGCCCAAATATTCCTGTTGTGCCTAAATGTTCCTGCTGTGCCCAAATATTCCTGCTATGCCCAGATGTTCCTGCTGTCTCCAGATGTTCCTGCTGTACCCAAATGTTCCTGCTGTGCCCAAATGTTCCTGCTGTGCCCAGATGTTCCTGCTGTGCCCAGATGTTCCTGCTGTGCCCAAGTACAGGGTTGGGGCAGGAAAGGAGGAAGAAGGTCCTCAAGGCCCAGCTTAAGGCTCGTGGTTCGTGCTCTGAGTGTGGTGTGAGGACCCAATAAATAGGACAAACCCCTGGATTTTTCCCGTTTCCTTTCCCCATGAACCATCTGGGGCAGTGGATCCCTCGGGAGCAGAGCTGGGAAGTAACCAAGGTGCTGTGGGCTGGTGCAGCAACGTCAGCACCACCATTCCAGGAGGGAGCTCATCCCCAACTTCACTTCAGGTCTCACCCGTGGGAGAGGATTAACATAATGACAGGGTTTGAGGAGCAACTTAGAAGTGCCTGCAAAATCCCAGCCCAGGGAGTGCAGATTCCAGGGAAAGCCTTGGAAGCAGTGGCAGGGCTGGATGGATGGCCCGGGAAGAGGAGAGGGGAGCAGCATCCACCGGCCGGACGATGGATCTGGGTATGGGCTGTGATTTCCTCTTTCTGGCTTCATGAGGTGCAAAGAAAGCTCGGGATGAGTGGGGGTGTTTGGGAACATCGTCAGAAATGGGGTGTGTCCTGAATAAAAGCCTCTTTTTGTGTGTGGAATTGGCCCCTGGGGCAGCAAAGCCTTCGAGTCGTGACTCCACCATGGGCGGTTGGGATGAGTTGGGTTGGAGACTCCCCCCGAGAGGTTCCCCACCTCTTCTTGACAGCGCTTTGAGGCATAACCCTATTAAAGCCCCATCCCGAGGCTCCCCCAGACCCTCTGGGATGCACCCAAGGTCACCAGAGGGCAGGCAGAGCCTTCTCCATGCTCTGAGGATGAGGAACATGGGATGGGACCCATCAAACCTCTGTGGTCCTCGGGGGTCCCTCCCAGCCCAGAATATTCGGGGACTCTGAACTGGTTGAACTCGGCACGAGGCAGAGAGGGCTGAGCTCGTTGCTGCCAGGAAGAGGCAATCCCGGGGGAATTGACTTCTCTGATGAACCGTGTTAGGGGAGGAGATTAAAGTGATCCGAAATTAACTCTGAAATGAAGAGCCCACGTTGCACAAGGCACAGCTGGGAAGCAGAAGAATTGGGAGCAGGAGACAAGTCAGGATTTATTTTTTTTCTATTATTCGCTCCCAGGGATTAGTTGAGCAGGGAGAGAGATTAGAACCAGGAGGATCCACGAGCCATCTGGAGGGGTGTCCCCTGGAAAAGAGGGGAAACATGAGGGCTCTCTAAGTAGGGATTTCTCTGCCCTCAGATGCTGTGGCTGGCCAAAATAATACACAGAATTATGGAATAATTGAGGTTGGAGGGCTTGTCTGGGGGTTTCTGGCACAGCTGGTGACCCAGAGCAGGTTCCTTCCCATTTCTCCAAGGCTGGAGGAGCCATTTCTCACAAGGGTTGAGTTTCCAGAGGGAAAAGCTTTTTACGTATCCCCTTTTAATTCTTGGTGCTTTGGTTTGTGTTGTCCCCTCTTGGCCCGTCCCTGGGTGCCCCTGGCAGTCCCTTTCTCTGGCTGCTGGCAGCACTGAGGTGTCCACCATGGAATCATGGACAATGGTTAAGGTCAGAAGAGACCTCCAGGATCCCAGACCCAGCACGACCTGCGTGTTCCCAGCCACCCCAAGAGCCACAGCCACACATTTCCCAGACACTTCCAGGGATGGGGACTCCACCACTGCCCTGGGCAGCTGTGCCAGGGCTTTCCAACCCTTCCCATGAAAAACTTCTCCCAAATATCCAATTTGAACCTCCCTGGCTCACCTTGAGGCCGTTTCTTCTCACCCTGTCACTTTTTCCCTGGGAGAAGAGCCCTTCCTTCAGCATTTTCCATGGTTACTGTCCCCTCTGCCCCATCAGTCCCTGTGAGTTCAGGATGGGTGGCAAAGCCCCTGAGCAGGCAGAGCCCACCCCAATTCCTGCCCCAGGGAGTTCCCATCCAGGAGATGAGCAGCAGGCAGGAGCTGGGCTTGGCATCATCTTCTCTCATTGTTCTGTTTCCATGACTGACAAGAATGGAAGCTCTTCCTGAAAAGGCCTCTCTGTAATCCCTTTTGACACATCCCAACGTGCCTCTGGAATAGTCTGCTCAGGTCTCCTGGTGGGGAGCAGCTTGTGGGACCACTGGGCTCCTTCACAGGGACATCCAGAACATCAGAGAATTGTGGAATCATGGAATGGTTTGAGTGAGAAGGGACCTGAAAGCCCATCCAGTGCCATCCATGGGCAGGGACACTTCCCACCAGCCCAGGGTGCTCCAAGCCCCGTCCAACCTGGCCTTGGACACTCCCAGGGATGGATCCAGGGGCAGCCACAGCTTCTCTGGGCACCCTGTGCCAGCCCCTGCCCACCCTCCCAGCCACCAATTCCTTCCTAATACCCAATCAAAACGTCCTCTCTTTCACATGGAATGGGAGAAGTGAGTCCCTGTGTCCCCTCAGGTGCCAGAATTCTCTGCTTTCCATGAAATTTGGAATTTCAGAACTGGTGGGTCACACCAGGCTTTTTGGTCTGTTTTGTCCAAGAAATAGGATCAGGGTTGGCCCATCCTGGAAGTGTCCAAGGCCAGGTTGGATGGGGTTTGGAGCAACCTGGGCTAGGGGAAGTGTCCCTGCCCATGGCAGGGGTGGCACTGGGTGGGCTTTAAGGTCCTTCCAACCCAGACCATTCCATGGTTCCATGTCCATGGAACCCCTTGAGGTGTGAGAGGAGCCCAAGCTGAGCAGCTCCAGCCTCCAGAGCCCGTTGTCAGGGATTAAAGGAGCATCAGAAAGGGACTTGCTAAGCCCCATTCCTTCTCTCCTTCAAAAAGCCAGTCAGGACAAGGGGCAGTTTGAACAGCAGGTCCTGGGAGTGCAGAAATAAAGTGCCCAAAAATGGTTTTCCAGGAGCAGAAAGGTCAGTGGGGTCTCCCTTTGGTTTTCCATTCCTTTTTGTGGCCAAGTGCTCGTTCCTGGGAAGGCTCTTTGCACCCAGAGGTTTTGGAGCCACGTGTGTGGACAGGAGCAGGACAGCAGTTGCTGCCACTCACAGGAGGTTGGAAAAGAGGGAAAATATTGAAAGTCTCCTAAAAATAGTGATTTGCTTTATCACAGAGTCCCAGGCTGGGTTGGGACCTTAAAGCTCATCCTGTTCCACCCTCTGCCATGGGCATGGACACCTCCCACCAGCCCAGGGTGCTCCAAGCCCCGTCCAACCTGGCCTTGGACACTTCAGGGATGGGGAAATCACAGCTTGTCTCCCATGGAAACTCACGGCTTGGGAGTCTCTTACTCACAGTTGTAATTTACTCACCTGAATAAAAAGGATTAGGAAAGGCTTAGAGGCAATGGACGAGGGTGAGCCAGAGCAGGGGCCACGTCTGAGAAGAGATTAAATCAACTGGAACCCTCAGAGGTGCCCGGGGAAGATGTGAGAGAGCTTTATGAAACCATGAGTAGGCAAGGAGAAGGTGAGCAGGGAACAATAGTGATGGCTCAGTACAAAGGGATGAGGTGGCACTCGGTGGAATTAGCAGGCAGAGAAGATTAAAATAAAACAAAGTACTTTGTCACACTGCAGGTGATTAAATCGGAGGATTTATTCCTGCTGCATGTTGTGGAGGCCAAAAATATAAATGGCTTTGAACCGGGAGTGCAAAATTAGTGAGGAGCAAAGTGGTGACCAAGGAACACCATGAGCTGTTCAGGGGCTGGGGGGGAGATGATTCTGCTCCCAGGGAACAGGGACAGGAGCAGAGGGAACGGGCTCAGGGGAGGTCAGGTGGGACATGGGGAGGAATTTGCTGCTGGAAAGGGTGGGCAGGCCTTGGCAGGGGCTGCCCAGGGAGGGTTGGAGTGCCCAGGCCTGGAGGTGCCCAAGGCAGGACTGGCCGTGGCACTCAGTGCTCTGGGCTGGGGGACAAGGTGGGCATGGAGCACAGGGTGGGCTCTGGGGGCTGGGAGGGCTTTGCCAGCCTCAGGGATTTTGGGATTCTGGGCAATGTTGTGACTGGCTGGCAGAAGAAGATGCCGTGTGGTTGTCCCTGGTCTTGTCTTCTCTTTCCATGCTCTTTCCTTTGCTGTTTGTTACTCACTCTCACCATGAGAGGAGTTGGGGTTGTGGCTTTCCCTTCTGCTTGTTCATGAAGTCATGGAATGGTCTGGGTGGGAAGGGACATTAAAGCCCATCCAGTGTCACCCCTGCCATGGGCAGGGACACCTCCCAGTGCCCCAGGGTGCTCCAGGCTGGCCTTGGACACTCCAAGGGATCCAGGGGCAGCCACAGCTTCTCTGCCCAACCTGTGCCAGCCCCTGCCCACCCTCCCAGCCACCAATCCCTTCCCAATGGCCCAGCCAGCCCTGCCCTCTGGCACTGGGAAGCCATTCCCTGTGTCCTGGCCCTCTGGTCCTTGTCCCCAGTCCCTCTCCAGCTCTCCTGGAGCCCCTTTAGGCACAGAAATGCCAAAGGTCCATTCAGCACCAAAGTCCCTCTGGACATTTTCCTTGGTTATTGTTCCATTTGCTCCACCCCCACTGTTGGCCCTGCCCTTGAGCCACATCTAACCTTACTCATCCTGTGATTCCATGGAAAACAAGAGAGGTTGCTCTGCAGGTTTTGTGGGTTGTTTGTTCTAAACTTTGCCAGGACCTCCTTTATGCTGTCCCAACCATCAGGTGCAGTGTGTGCTCTTGGTTTGTGGTGCCATTTTCGTGCCACCATCACGTGCTGCAGTTCAGCTGCTGTGACACTTCCAGGGAAGGCACTCGTGACTTGTGCTGAGGTGACAGAGGAGGATAATTCAGCCCCTGATGCATCTGCCAGGAACACACTTTGGGAGAGCAGCGACTGAGCCTGTGATGCAAATCAGAGCACAAATGCTGGGCTGGGGTCCCAGTGCTCGATGGCAGCTCAGAGTGTGGTGTGGGCACAATCCCAAAATCCCTGAGGCTGGCAAAGCCCTNCTGAGCCTCCTTTGCTCCAGGCTCAGCCCCCCCAGCTCCCTCAGCCCCTCCTGCTGCTCCAGCCCCTTCCCAGCTCCCTTCCCTTCCCTAGACACAGGGCACACTTAAGCATAGCAAGACATAAACATAATAAATGCATAAAAAAAAATTAATACATAGTAAAGAAGCCAAAAGCATCACATGACAAATGTGATTTTGTTTTCCTGCTGCATCCCCTGGTGTGAAGAGAAACCTCTGGTGCATCAACTCCTGTGCTGTGAGTTCAGGATTGAGTGGGATGAAGTGGAGGCAGAAGGGCAGGGTGGTGGTCGGTGCCAGTGGAGCTGCTGCTGAAGGTTGGACAGGAGGGGGAATTTGCTGCTGGAAAGGGTGGTCAGGCCTTGGCAGGGGCTGCCCAGGGAGGGTTGGAGTGCCCAGGCCTGGAGGTGCCCAAGGCAGGACTGGCCGTGGCACTCAGAGCTCTGGGCTGGGGACAAGGTGGGCATCGGGCACAGGGTGGGCTCCCTGGGCTGGGAGGGCTTTGCCAGCCTCAGGAATCCTGGGATTCAGTGAAAAGCAAATTTATTGTTTTTCTCGTGGTGTCTTTGCTGGTTGGAAATTCCCTGTAAACCCTGAGTGTGAAATTACCAGGATAGGAGAGAGTAGAAAAAGGTTTTGTTTCTGGGTGTTCGTATTCTAAACAGAGATGACAAAACATACAGTGAGAGCCAGAGTGTGTTAAGTGAAAGTTATGCTTAATTACAGTAAGAAGTTAATGATAATTATTATGGAGGAAATGTGTCAGAGCCAAGGGAAACACTGTATTAGAAGGAGAATTGTGGAAATTATTGGATATCGTGAGTACGACATGGAAACTGAGTCCAGGGAGGAAATGCCGTGGTGGAGTCTGCTGTGTGGGGATCGTGGAATGGGTTGGGTGGGAAGGGATATTATAGCCCATCCAGTGCCACCCCTGCCATGGGCAGGGACACCTCCCACCAGCCCAGGGTGCTCCAAGCCCCGTCCAACCTGGCCTTGGGCAGTGCCAGGGATGGATCCGGGGCAGCCACAGCTTCTCTGGGCAATCCAGCCCAGCCCCTGCCCACCCTCCCAGCCACCAATCCCTTCCCAATGGCCCAGCCAGCCCTGCCCTCTGGCACTGGGAAGCCATTCCCTGTGTCCTGGCCCTCTGCTCCTTGGCCCCAGTCCCTCTCCAGCTCTCCTGGAGCCCCTTCAGGCCCTGCCAGGGGCTCTCAGGTGTCCCTGGAGCCTTCTCTTCTCCAGCTCAGCCCCCCCAGCTCTCCCAGCCTGGCTCCAGAGCAGAGGGGCTCCAGCCCTGCACCATCTCCAGCCCCTCCTCTGCCCTCTCTCCAGCAGCTCCTGCTCTTGTTCCCAGGGCTGGGGCAGCTCTGCAGGGGGGTCTCACCTCAGGGGGCACAGGGGCACAATCCCCCCCTGCCCACCCTGCTGCCCACGTTGTGGGACCAGCCCAGGGCACAGGGGGGTCTGGGCTGGGTCATGTCCAGCCTCTTCCCCCCCCAACACCCCAAATCATCCTCCCAGAGCTGCTCTCCATCCCTTCATCCCCAGCCTGGGTTGATCCCACCAGCTGCCCCCACCCTGGTTCAGTGTTGCCTTGTTAAATGTCAGGAAATTCCCATAGGCCACCTCAGGGGGACATTCCTTTGGGAATGCTCCTGTCCCAGTGAACTGCAGAGTTCCTTGGCTTGGTGGAACCACCAGGTTGGTGACAGGAGCGATTTTGATCTGCTTATGCTGAGCCTGGAGCTGATGCAGGGTCTGTGACACCTCGTGGGGATATGCCAAGGGTATTTCTTGTGACAAACCCCATGAGAAGGATTGGTGGGTTCATGTGGCCAGGCAGGGAAATGCCTAAGCTCCGAGCTGGCAGCTCCTGGTGGTGGGAATTCTGCCCAGGGCCACCTGAGGGTGAGAGCTGAGACATGGGCATTTTATACCCTGGCACATCCCAGGTGGGCACAGCCCTCCATGGCACCAGCAGGGCATTGGAAAGGTCCCCTCTGACTCATCCCAGGAATGAGGTGATGACAAGAGGCTGCTGGCACTGGGAACCATCCCTGTGGGTGCCAGAACAGCCAGGGAGCAGCTGCAGCCTGAGGAGCTCCATCCCCGGTCTGTGCTCTTGGAGAAATGAAATAATTGCTATTGAGCCCGGCGAGAATGAGGAGTTAATTGGATAAATGTGGAGCTGCAGGAGCAGCCCTGGGAGAACAACGGGATGGGGAAGGAGGGAGTGGGGCCTCCCTCAGGACCCCTTGGAAGCCCTGCATGGCAAGTGGGGCCTCTTGGAGGCAGAAGCAGCTCCTGGAAGCTGGACAGGGCACCAGGCTGGGCCAGGAGGGGTTATCTGAGCCCCTGGAAGCTGAGCCAGCTCCATCCTGTGCCGTGCCCAGCAAAGCTCCCCATGCCCAGCTCTGCTGTGCCCACACGAGCCCCTCGTGCCCCTGTGCTGCTTGTAATGCCAGGGAGCTCAGGGCTCACCCTGGCTGAGAGCAGGGAACCCTGGTGTCCCCTCCTGCCAGGGAACTGTCACCCCCCCAGTGGCCAGGGGGGTCACAACGAGGTGACCTCCAAGGTCCCTTCCAAGGCAGCCCATGGTGGGGTCTCTCTCCAGCCACGAGACCGTGGGAGAAGCAGATGAATTTCTTGGAGCATCAACAAGGAAGGTGTTTGAGGTTGTGGATTGTCCCTTCCCACCATTCTTCACAGGATCATGGAGTGTCCTGAGCTGGGAGGGCCCCACAAGGATCCTGGAGTGCAACCCCTGGCCCTGAACAGACACCCCAACAATCCCACCCTGTGCCTGAGAGAGTTGTCCAAACACTCCTTGAGCTCTGGGGCTGTGACCTTGTCCTGGAATGGCTTCCCAGTGCCAGAGGGCAGAGTTAGGTGGGATACTGGGAAGGAATTGCTGGCTGGGAGGGTGGGCAGGCCCTGGCACAGGTTGGGCAGAGAAGCTGTGGCTGCCCCTGGATCCATCCCTGGGAGTGTCCAAAGCCAGGTTGGACGGGGCTTGGAGCAGCCTGGGACAATGGGAGGTGTCTCTGCCCATGGCAGGGGCGGCACTGGGTGGGCTTTGAGGTCCTTCCAACCCAACCCCTCCTGTGATCCCATGATCTTGCTTTTTCCTCAGTGTTCTTGCCCAGAATGGGGAGACAGAGTTCCCACAACCCTTCAAGACGTGGGGTCTCCTTGGCTGTGCCAGTGGCAGGATATTCCATGTCCAACTCACTTGGCTCATCATTCCTGACCACTGGAGGCTGTTGGGTGAAGACTTCCCTGGGCTATCCTCCTGTCCCCAGGTCCTTCACTCCCCCTGGCACCGATGGGCACCTCAGGGCCGGGGCTTTGTCTGGGGGTTGGTTTTTCCCATGTGCATCAGGTTTCCTCCACCTTCCAGTTCATTGATTTTCAGAAGATTCCGCAGCTCCTCACGGGTTTCCTCATCTCTCTTATCCAGAATAATTGAGCATCATCAGCCAACCTTGTTCCTCTCCTCCCTCCCTCCCTCCTGAACGATCTGGGGCCGTGTTGAGCCAGGAACGGCCTGGCCCCGATCCTGGGAGGCTCCGCCGCTGACCTTTCCTCTGATGTGAAATCCAATCATTTATCTGGAACCTTTTAACAAATTTAACACGTAAAACCTTCCCTTTCATCCCCAGCTTCCTCCCTTCCTCAAGAGGTTTTAACGAGAGACCTTTTCAAGTGCTTTTGGAAATCCGAGTTAGACACGAGTTGGGTTTTTCTTGTCACGTTAATTGGATCTCGGCTGCTTTTCCCACTGGGCGTCCCCTCTGGCTGTGTGGAAGTTCCCCCTTGCCCTGCCCTGGTGTTGGTGGAGCTCTGGAACCTTGTTGTGGGGCTGGGAATATTTATTTCTAGGGGGGACTTGCCAAAGGTGCTGCTGAAGGGATGGTTGAGCGTGGCCCTCCCAGCTGGAGGCTGGAGGAGACACTTCCCACCAATATGGGTCCAACCCCTTTGGCACTGAGGGGTTTTGGAGACCCCAAAGGTTCCTTCATGTTGGCAGGAGCTCTGAGTGTTGGGCTTTTCCCCACGTCCCATAGAATCCCAGAATTGCTGAAGGTGAGAAGGGGCATCCCTTACCCTTGGGCATGGGATCACAGGATGGTTTGGGTTGGAAGGGACGTTAAAACCCATCCAGTGCCACCCCTGCCATGGGCAGGGACACCTCCCACTGTCCCAGGGTGCTCCAGGCTGGCCTTGGGCACTGCCAGGGATGGATCCAGGGGCAGCCACAGCTTCTCTGGGCAATCCAGCCCAGCCCCTGCCCACCCTCCCAACCACCAATCCCTTCCCAATCTCCCAGCCAGCCCTGCCCTCTGGCACTGGGAAGATCCCTTCCCAATCTCCCAGCCAGCCCTGCCCTCTGGCACTGGGAAGCCATTCCCTGTGTCCTGGCCCTCTGTCCCTTGTCCCCAGTCCCTCTCCAGCTCTCCTGGAGCCCCTTCAGGCCCTGCCAGGGGCTCTCAGGTGTCCCTGGACCCTTCTCTTCTCCAGGCTCCTGAACCCTGACTGGCACCAGCCAGACTTTCTAACTCAGGCAGGAGGCAGCTCCTCCAGACACTCATAGGAACCCCACCCAAACCAAACTGGCATCTGAGCAGGGACTGAAACTCTGGAAGAAACCAACTTCCAGTCACATCTTCCCCTGATTTAGGAGCTCAGGAGTCCCTGGGAAGGATGTGCTTTTTGGGATCACATTCCTGACAGACACCACTGAAAAGCCCCAAACTGGCACTGCTCGATCCCAGCTGAAGCACCAGAGACATCCTGAGGAGCAGCTCCTGCAGAAGGTGAGGAAAACTGTCAGCAAAAGGCATGGAAAAGCAGCATCTGCCCTTTTTGAACATTTTCAGCACTGGATTCGTGCCATTTAAACACACCAAGCTGGCAACTTTTAGGGCATCAACCAAACCAAGGGAACACAGGAAGCCTCAGAAAGTCCAAGACAAGTTTTGCTTGGACTCTGAACTCAGGGACACTGAAAAAGCTGGGAATAGCAAAAAACAGCCAAGGAAAAGATGCCACAGCAGAGACACTCAAAGGATGAACCTCTGGAAGAACCAGGGTGGTATTTATGGCAGAAGGAAGAAGCTGCTTGTGCTGGAATTTCACTGGAAGAGCCAGACAGACAATGCTGGGTTTGTTCCCAGGTTATCTCTGGTGGCAGCGGTGGGGACAAGAAATGAGTTCACTCCATCCCTCCCAGTCACATCTCCAGAAAAAAGGCATCTGCCAAAAAAGGAGGCAGAAGAGGGCTCTGATTCTTGTCAGAGTCTGTCAGAGTCACCCCGGACAATTCTGCCCCCCAGGAACCTCCTTGTTCAACATCAGAGCAGGGGATGAAGCACCAGAGACATCAGGGAACCATCACACCTCACATCGGGGAAGGGCCACCTGCCCAGGGAACTCCTCCTGGAGAAACAGGGAATGGTCCCAGGATGGCACAGGAACTGCCACCAGAGGATGGGTGGTCCAGGAGATGAAAGCACAGGGGGTCAGCCCCCCAGGAGTGCAGGGAGGAACAGGCACCTTCTTGGAGATAAAAACAACGAGTCCTAGGAAAGCCAAATCCCACGACATGGATTTATCCCAGGAGACAAACGGGACTGTGAAAGGGACCGTGCTGGGGACACGGCACAGATGAACTCCAGGGACTGGCAGAGGGCAGGAAGGAGCTGGGAAAGGGCAACTCTGGAAGCCAGGAATTCTCCCTGCACAGCCCAGAGCTCTTCAGAGGAGGAGCACGGAAAGAATCGTGATCTCCTGCAGGTTAAATGTGGAAACAGCACGACAGCCCAAATATGGAGCTGAGGAAGGAGCCACAGAAGGCACAAAACTCGTTCCATCCATCTGCAGGTGCAGCTGGAGCAGGAATTCTATGGGATCCTCCTCGGGGTTGGATGGTCCTGGGCCTGTGGCAGCTCCTGGGGAAGGCAAAGCCCTGACATGGAGACTGAAGAGGATTTTTGGTCCCTGTGGTGGGAGGGTTTCACATTCAGAAGTGTCAGAGCTTCACAGGCAGATCCAAACCCACGAGTCTCCAGGGAGGTTGTGAAGCAACAAACATGGAATGATGGAACAGTTCGTGTTGGAAAGGACCTCAAAGCCCATCCAGTGCCACCCGTGCCATGGGCAGGGACACCTCCCACCAGCCCAGGGGGCTCCAAGCCCCGTCCAACCTGGCCTTGGACACTCCCAGGGATCCAGGGGCAGCCACAGCTTCTCTGCCCAACCTGTGCCAGCCCCTGCCCACCCTCCCAGCCACCAATTCCTTCCCAATGTCCCAGCCAGCCCTGCCCTCTGGCACTGGGAAGATGTTCCAGGGCAGGGGACACAGCCCCGAGGCTGCCAGAGCTCAAGGAGCATTTGGAAAATGCTCCCAGGGACAGGGTGGGGTTGGTGGGGTAGGGTGTCCTGTGAGGGGCCAGGGGTTGGATTGATGATCCCTATGAGTTCCTTCCCATGTCCAAGGGGCTCCAGGAGAGCTGGAGAGGGACTGGGGCCAAGGGACAGAGGGCCAGGACACAGGGAATGGCTTCCCAGTGCCAGAGGGCAGGGCTGGCTGGGCCATTGGGAAGGGATTGGTGGCTGGGAGGGTGGGCAGGGGCTGGCACAGGTTGGGCAGAGAAGCTGTGGCTGCCCCTGGATCCCTGGGAGTGTCCAAGGCCAGGTTGGACGGGGCTTGGAGCCCCCTGGGCTGGTGGGAGGTGTCTCTGCTCATGGCAGGGGTGTGACTAGAGGGTCTTGGAAGTCCCTTCCAACCCAGATCATTCTGAGATTCAAAGATAAAAGGCCCATCAGGAAAATAAAAGACTGTTTTAATTGATCCACTTGATTATTCCCAGGAGAAAATGTTTCCAAGGTGCCCCACAGCTCCTTGGTGGGAGCAGTGCTGAGGGGCAGCAGAGGCTGCTGAGGGAAAGCCACTCCCTTTGAAATAAAAGGACCTCAAGAAACCTGAGGTTCAACTGAAGCCAATGGTGGTGGAGAGATCAGGGAACCCCAGAATCCCTGGGGCTGGCAAAGCCCTCCCAGCCCACAGAGCCCACCCTGTGCCCCGTGCCCACCTTGTCCCCCAGCCCAGAGCACTGAGTGCCACGGCCAGTCCTGCCTTGGGCACCTCCAAGTGTCCTCCTGGTGGCATCTCCTCTTGTCCCCCAACCCTTCAGAATTGGGGTACGTCACCCCAGTGGACTCACATCCCCCGCAGTGGGTGCAGCCCCCTGGGAGTGGGGGCACCGTGCCCGGGGCACAGCTGGCATCGCTCCTGGATCCAGGGGTGCCTTCAGCTGGCAGGGTGGGCGGCCCGTGGAGCAGGGGATGAGTCAGAGCTCCATTGACTTCACTGCCAGCCCTCCATTGAGTCTAAAAGCAGCCCGGAGCCGTCGCTCGCTGGGGGTGCTCGTGTTCTCCTCGCCCACGGTTAACTCGCTGCCTCCTGCAGCTCCTCCAGAGGGGAGGGGATGATTCTCCATCCTGGGTGGCATTCCTGGTGTGCATCTCCACTCAGGGCCTTGGTCACCAGAGGGTGGCACAGCTGCAGGGATGGTGGTGGTGGCCTCTTCTTCCTCTGACTGCCCAGGCTCCTTCTCCTGTTCCCCTTTCCGTGGTTTTCCCTGCAGCATTTCACACTTCTCCTCCATTCCTCCTCCATCCCCTGCTGTGTCTCAGACACTTCTCCAGTGGCAGCACCACGTGAATCCAAACCTGCTCTTCCAACGTGCTGCTGCCCTCTCTGATGGGACCTTCTGCACCTTCAGTTCCCTCTCCGTTCCATCCTAGTCCTTGGTGATCACCTTGAGCTCCTCCCAAGACAGACCCTGGTGAAATTCCTCTTGATGCATCCTTGCAGTTCAGCAGTGAAAAAGGTGTCAGTGCAGCTCTTTCCTCACCTTGCTGTGGTTCCAATCCCCTTGGGTTTCGTGGGAATGCCTTGTGGGAGTGCTGGGAATGCTCCCATGTGGCAGCTCTGCCTTCCCCGTGTTCAGGAGGCCCATTATTGCCACACACAATTGGGTTCCTTTAGCACATCCTGTTCTCTCCCCTCCATTCCACCTGCTCTTTATCACCTGGATGGTTTATTAAACCCCGGTGCTGTTTGTTAGAGGGTTTGCCAGGGAGTTAAAGATGAGTTGCTTCATTTTAGGCTTCCTTTGCTCTTTCTACTGCCAGTTTATAAAGATGAACATCATCCTTTGTGCAGCTCTCCAGGAATGTTGAGCGTCCCAGGTGAGCTCTGGCACAGCCATGGCACGTGTGAGGCACTTTCTGCCACCTCAGTGAGTTTCCCCAGGCCCAGAGAGTTGAAATAATCTCTCAATTCTTCCAACTGCTGTTTTTTCACTCCAAGGTAGAGCTTGGCTTTGCTGTTACGGTGGCACCAGGAGTTCACTGGAACTGGTTTGTGCAGACCTAACCGTGAGATATTTCAGTTGTCCATTTGTCAGGTCATGGAATCACAGAATTATAGGACGATTTGGGTTGGAAGGGACCTTAAAGATCATCTGGTCCTGCCCTCTGCAGGCAGGGACATCTCCCACTAGCCCAGGGTGCTCCAAGTTGTGTCCAGCCTGGCCTTGGACACTTCCAGGGATGGATCCAGGGGCAGCCACAGCTATTTGGATGCAGGAATTATTACAGTGTGAGATTGTGCCGCTCTCCTTACATGGACAGGAAGGTTTTGTTACTGGAATGACCTTTCCCAGGTGTGGGAATCTCCTTCCAGAGGCTGCTCTACACCTGGAGAGGAGGAGTTTGGTGGGGAGGGGAGAGTTTCTCACCCTGGGGAGCAGCTGCATTACCAGCCCTGCTTTTGAGACAGGCCATGTGTGAGGTGACACGGAGGGGTGACTCTATGACATCCTTAAAGTGCTTCATAGTTTTGTGGGAGTTTCACCATGTCTGGGTGCTTTGTCACTTGAAGTGCCTGCTTTTGGACACCCTGTTTTCCATGGATAATGTGGGAGCTTGTCCATAATTACAGCGCTCAGTGAAATCTCAGGGAGCTGCAGGAAATTCAGACTGTGCTGCTTCAGTTTCCATGGATGGTGCCGAGTGTCCTCCTGTGCCATCCCCGTGTGCATCAGCTTTTGGGATCCCCTTCCCCAGGCCCGGAAAATGAGGGAATATTTCTATATTCCTGGTAGTTGCCGGGTGCTCCCAGGGTTTTTACCGGCAGAACTGGTGGGATTGGGATCCCTGGAAGGGTTGTAGATGTGTTTGATGCAGAGGGGGGTCCTGCCCCGGTGTCCCTCAGTCACAGCGAGCTCTGGCGGGGATGGGGTGATGCCTCACCTGGTGGTGGCACAGGTGACCCTGGCAGGGCATCCTGGGGCAGGAGGAGGGTGGGGACAGAGCCGTGTGTCGGGTACCGCAGTGTGATTCCAGCTGCTCCTTGCCAGCTCCGGGATGCACATCCCCTCATCCCCTCATCCCCTCATCCCCTCATCCCCTCATCCCCTCCCTCTGCCCGTGCCCCCCTCGCTGTGCCCGCGCCTTGGCAGGGAAGCTCTGGGGGGATTTGTTCCCAGTGCCACGCTCGAACAGACCCAGCGCCGACCCTGGCCCTGCCGGGGATCCTCCCCAGCCCCGCTCTGCCCATCCCTCTCCATCACAATGGGAAGGGGATGCAG
>WBMV01006620.1:34919-67388 GCA_013396655.1 Campylorhamphus procurvoides | reverse complement strand
GGGGGGTGTGTGGTGGGTTGGGTTCTTAGTTGTTGGTTTTCGTGGGGGTTTTTTGTTTTTTTTTTTTTAATTTTGAATGTTAGGATACTACTAAAAGATATGCAGATCAGTCAGAAAAGTGCTTGCATTCTGACTAGAATTTGTAAGGTTCCTAAAATTATACAACAATATAGAGTGATTTCTTGTATGCTGACTGGAGTATATAATTTCATAGTGTCAGACTGGAAAATGACAGTATCAATCTTCTTGTGCAGTATTGTCCCAGTATTCACTATTACAGTCCTGGTGACCAAGTAAAATTTGGTGTAAAGTTGCATCAGGAAACTGCTGAGATGTTTTCAACAAAAAGTTAATAGCAGAAGCAACATCTACTCAGTCTTTATCAAAACTGTCAAGTCTGAAAGAAATCTATTACATTCAATCAAGTCTCACAGATTTGTATTCAAACCAGAAACTGTGTCTCTTTCAGCGGAAACCTAGGTTCTGATAAAAAAATCTCAGTTAGATGAGAGTAAGGAATTAAGGAATAAGCATATCATACAAAGGACATGTAAAATTCAAGATATACATTAGAAAAAGAAAGAAAAAAGAAGAAAGAAAGAAAGAAAGAAAGAAAGAAAGAAAGAAGGAAAGAAAGAAAGAAAGAAAGAAAGAAAACCAAAGAAAGAAAAGAGGGGAGCTAATGTGGGGTTTTTTTACTTTATTTGGAAGTTTCATAATAGTCAATTCAGTATGACACCAAGAGTACCCTTATCAACATGATAACATGGCATGTCAGGAAATAAAATCAAACCTATCTTTCCCTTTCCTGATTTGTTGTAAATCTTAGAAATTATCTAAATGTTTTCTGCTTCAAGGACAAAAGCAGAGTCATTATATGTAAGGACAGCTACTACTTATTTGCAAAAGTAGATTTAAGGCCACTTTTTATTTCTTATTTTTTTCTGACTTGTAAGATCTTTTCCTAATTAGGTTTACTGCTTCTGTTAAGTATGCAACAGTTTTCTGCACTGTAGTGCTTTACTGGTAATCTGGATTTGTGCACACACCTACCTCCCTTCATAACCAGTCTTGAGATGACTAAAATAAACAGCATTTTATCTAAGTATCATTCTAGAAATAAGTAAATCAACTTTAACCAAAACATCAGAATGTTTGCAAATTCCTTTTATGTTTACTATTAGGTTATAGAAAAATCATGTGGAAATATTTTAAATATTAAGTTAAAGTCTACTTTCACACATCTTAAAATATTCTAGGTTCTGTCTCTCAAGGTGACAGGTCATTTTTCGTACTGTACAACTACATAGATATTTGAAACTCTTTAAAACTGCATCAACATCATCACTAAAATGAAAAATTATAACATCATAACCATTATCTTGAAGTCAAATTCTCTCTCAAAACTATTTATGTAGTTTTTATGTATCTCCAGTGGTTTTTATTGGATTAGGGATTTTTTTTTCTTTTCTGGGGGAGAGTCATTTACATTTAGTATGCCTAAAACAATTCACATACTGTTTAAGGAAATATTGCCTGAATTTGCAAACTTACTCTTGTTTCTAAAAGAGTACTTTTTACAAATATTAAAGGAGGAACTTTTATATGCCTATTTCTCCTAACTTTTTATTTGACAACAACTATATATGTATTTATTAATTTAATCAAAATAATTATATTATAAATGTATTTATATCTCTTAGCTAGGAACTTAAAATGGAGAACAAACATTTGCAAGCAAAATTAAAATACTCTTGTGATTTTTTGATTCTTAATAGAACAATCTGAATTCTCGCAGTCCCAGAAATGTACCATGACATTATATTATCCTTTTACAATTTTAAGTACTGAGGCAGAGATGGATGTCACAGTGTATCCTAGTCTATGAAATTTCTTCTTGCAAGTACTTGGTGTAAGAAGTCATAATTGCAATCTTGTTCTGCTTTTATAAGTATTTTTGAGGCAACAGTCAGTGCTTAAATGACTAACTAAAAAAAATAAATCAGATAATCCCACTAATTCCTTCTTTTTTATTAATATTATTATTTCTTTTTCTTTTATTTTTTATAAAGCTTATCATTCATCTGAACTGCTTCTTTTAATGAGCAGCAAGATATTAACTATTCTGTAATTATATATAATTTTTCTCCAGTGTCCTTTTCCTCAGAATTATCAAGTACTTCAGAGTAGAAAGTAAGATGTAAAATATCTGGATTTTTTTTTTCTTTTTTAGGAGAAAAGAAAGATCAAAATAGTTAAGATAATAAAAAATAAAAATATTGAATTCACTTGTTAGCAGTAAAAGTTGCATTATCCAACCATCTCACATCTGAATAGTCCTCAAAAGTAATTTTCTAGTTTTGCTATCTACTCAGGAATTTGGGGACGGGCTTGCAAGGAAGTTCTTCCAGAGAACTGCAATGTAAGGAAAGCTCTTATTTCATGCTTTCACCTGAAGAGACTGCTGATAGGAAGCACAATGTCAGAGTTACAAGTCTTTCAAGTGAGCTGAAGATATGTCTGGCTCTTGGGACAGCATGCCTCTCTCACAGGTCTCAGATAAACTGGGAGAGAATTTGAAGAGAAGAAAGGAAAGAGTGCAGGAAAATATTTCACTTCTTTTAATTTTCCATAGTCTGGCACATATATTATATCAAATAGAAAAAATATTTAACATTCTATGACAATTTAATTCTAAAATTTTATTTTTTTCTCTTAGAAAATATGAACAATATTTTAAGATTTGAGGTTTCTCCAACTTTTTTCCCATTAAAGCTTCCCCTAATAAAATATTTTTTATATTTCCCAGAAAACACTTTTTTTCTTTTTTATCCTCTACTATATATATTGTCTTTTGGTTCCACATACTTCTTGATTAGAAGACATTACTAAAAAACCTGATGAAAACATGATCTCTTATTTCAAAATGACCAGATTTTGCTTTCTATGGGATTTTTAAATGTTGTTTTCCTTAATAATTGAATCTTGAGAAACAAGCTGTAATAGGAAATTGACTTTCATTATCTTGTTCAATTCCTGAGAAACTGCCATATTATGTATTTGAAGTTATTTTTAAGGCTGATAGTCTAATGTTTTGACACTCTTGAGACTCAGGGTTGTCATAACAATTCAACTTTTGATAAACTTTTAGAAAAACTTTTTATAAAATCTTATTCTGGGTATGTTTAATAAATTATTTTTATAATCTCAAATAGTTATTCTACTCAAGACATTTTAGCTCTGTGTTGTAAGCACTAACATTATATCAAGGAGTTCAGTATCTGAAATATATTACTCCTTTCTAGAAAACACTGAAATAATCACTACTGTGCTAAATTTGCTACTGAGTAAGTGTGGAAATATATTTTATGTGTATAGATAGAGGCAAATAAGAATATTGATATGTTTGTTCATAACATATGAGAGGATCAGAGCTTATTGTGATGAGAATGTTTAGAAAACGTAGAAATGTGTCTAATTCTAAGCATTAAACTGATTAATTCACAAAACTGTTAATGCTAAATCTTACTCATATTAATCACCATCAATACATATACAAATCTGCTAATCTTTGACACTTCTGTCCTAGAATAGTTTTGGGGATACAATGACAAAGGTCCAGGGTCATGGTATTAAGATTGGTAGCTGGAGTCCTTAGTGATTCTTGGTCATAGAAGTTTGATGATCAGTCCGGAGAGCTGTTGAATTTGTCCTCTCTCTACTTTGTCTTCCTTCACTAAGATCTGATGGGCTTATACCAACACGTTCCCCAGAAAGAGGTTGTCTTTTTGTAGGCTTAGCTTGTTTTCTTTGATCTTGCCAATCACCCTTCTGGTGCACTCAGTGGAATGTTCCATCTGTTTGTAATCACCTCTGATTTTCTTAACCCATTCTGGCAACTTTTTCACTTGGTTGCAATTACGCCAATCTTCATTTTTCCCTTTGGTGATCACACTGCTTACAAGATTATGTGAAATGCTTATACATGGTGTTTGACAATATTGTCATAACATTGCAAAATACTTGCTTATCATTGTTCAATGCACTATTTTAATAGGGTTGTATTGACTTTCAAGGCAAAGTAATATTAATTATATGCATATATGTGAAAAATGCTTTTATAACTTCTTCAGCTGTAGAGTCTCTGAATCAGAATTATGCATGGCACCAAACATTTTTTATACTTCTTAAAGATTGTGAGACTAAGAAATCCTCAATGCCTTCAGGAGAGATTAACCTCTAAAACTGTGATATCTCCTAGAAGTCTGGACATGAAGATTTCCATGTGTAAGCAGTAGTCCATTCTCTTCATATAGGTATAGAAAATGTTCAAAGAGACTTGTTTACTGACTTTTTACTGAGTCTGTAGAGCCACATTGACTCAGGTCTTGGTTGCGAAGGGGCTATAAGCATTGAATTACAGATTGATTTTCTACTTCAGGATGGAAATTAAATGCTAAGCATTTTGGGTTACACTGCTTTGGTGATGAACTTGCCACTGATGAGACAGCTGCTTAGGATGAGTTAAGATTCACCAGAGATGCTATCTGATGCATACAACAAAGAAGAGAAGAAAGGATAAAACTCAAGTTTTACTAATTCTCAGAACTTAACATATAACCTCCACCCTGACTCTACCAATGATGTCAACAGCAGACTTCATTCATTGCACTGCATTAAACTGAATTTATTTTTTAAAATATCTTATTGTTTTAGTGACTTCACTTTTTTAGTTATGAATTATTTATCAGTCAGTTATCTCTGCCTCTGAAATGCAACATTTTTCAGTGATCTTAGTATGAACACTAGAAACCATTGAAAACAAAGAAAAATCCTAGGGTAACTGAAAAGCAAAAGCACTAGCAAATATAGAGAGTGACTTGCCTGTGTTTTCTGCTGGCAGAGAAAGGATGGTCAGAGCTTTCATTTAATGTGGGAACCACTGAAGGCTAGATACATCTGATCATTAGAATCAAGATAACTCTTTTTCTACCACCAGATGTTTAGCTAATTACAGAGGTAGGGCCTTGGAAACATGAGAGAATTAGTAAGTTTTGGCATGAAAAACACCTAGTTTTGTTGTACCTGACAGGTGGATCCAAATCAAACACAGAAATCAAACAGGAGGAGTTGGAAAGTCCCTCCTGGTGGGGGACAGAGCATTCATCTGCAGACTGGAAGACTTACTGGGGGAATTGGTACAGGCACAAAGCTCAGACTGCTGACACTGTAAAAAAACTGCCAAGGCTGGTTGATCCTATAAGCATTCTTTGAGGCCAATTCAAAAGATCAAAGCAAGAAAACTCAAGAAGACTTTGAACTGACCTAGGATAAGCAAAACCTGCTGTAGCTGCAGTAGATGGGAAAGGCATGAAGTGATATTTTCCTGGATCTCTACAGTAAGAAAAAAGTGTTTAGGCCAGATAAGGTGCTTCTAGTGGATCAAAGCCTGGCTGTATGGCTAATATTGCTGACAAGGCAATACTATGTTCTATGTTCACATTCAAAATACAAGTTAGCAAGGAAGAGTATTTGTCCACCTGACAAAGGCAGGACCATCTTTGCCAAAATGTTTGCTAACCTCTGATGAAGACTTAAAACTGGTTCAAAACGGGATAGAGATGAAGAACTCCAGATAACTGGGAAAGCAAAGGAAGGGGAGTAGCATTCATGGGACAGTGTCACATGTGATTTAAATCTCCTCTAAGGAGAGGGATGTTAAGAGCATAGGTTGACTGTCTTGGAGGTCAATACATTAACATGTAACTTAAGTTGTGAACTGGAGGAAATGAAAGTCTGTGTGTTGACCCAGAGTAGTGTTGTTGGAAATGCATCCCACGTAGTGGGATCTCTCAAGTGACAAGATTATTACAAAGAACTGATACAGGCTTCAGAGTTTCTGATCAAGAAGAGAATGCAGAAAAATCTTTAGATCCTGGAGGAAGCTTCACTATTGCAGACCTAAGCTATTGTGGGGACTTTAATCATCCCACAGTTCTCTGGATGTGGCTTAGCACAAAAGATCCAGGAAATTTCTTTCAGCAAAGGCAGTGTTCTACTAAAGCTTAAACTTAGGGGACTCTAGATGTTTCAAATCTGATTATTAACTCTCTAGGTCACCCTTATGACAAACTATAAAGCATTGAAGACTGTTGATTTCCACCCATTTTTTGTGTTAGAAGTAAATTGCCATTTCAGAAATAGTGTGTCTTTTTATTTTTTATTTTTTTTTAAATGCGAAAGCATTTGCCAATGATGACAAGTCTACAATACTTGTATTTTGAATGTAACACATCAATGAGGGCTTTATATATATATGTATATATATATATTTATATGTATATATATATATTTTGCTTTTAAAACAAAAAAATAGTTGCCTTAAAATAGTGCAAAAATTCTTCTTTCCTTATATTTTGAAATTTCTCTTTTGATAATTCATAGTGGCTGATGGTTCCTGAAAATATTTTAAAATGTCTTTTCATATATCTAAAAGTTACACAAGATAAATTTCTTCCTCAAATGCTTACCCATGAAGAAGTGTTTGATCATTGAATTCTTGAAGTATTTCCAACAAACTGGTTTAATTTCAATAGAACTAAAATAATGTAGATGGTAGTTATGTTACAGAAAGAAGATAACTCTTTCTGGAATAACCTGTCTGGTCTCTGTATTTCCCACCAGAATTTCAATTTGTGCAAAGACTTTTCATCACTTGTTCTGGCAGAATCTAGACAGCAGATGCTTTTTCTTCTAGTCTCTTTGTATTCATTACCTTTATGGGACTAAAGTGTGTTCATGTATCTCATCCTGTACGATAGATATCTCCTTCTTTTGACCTGAGATGAAGATAGCTGTTAGAAATCATAAGATGCTGCAATACAAAAGCAAATTACTTTCCAGACAAATGTTTTTGGGTGCTTCAAATAAGCAAAAATAACATAAAAAATAAAAACATGCTCAGTTTCTTACTCTGATAATAGCAGCTTCATGGTAAGGGTTAAATTAAAAGATCTGACCAAGAGACCACTGTAAATGCATCTTTGAATTAATTTTTATATTGGTCAGATACATCCAGTAATTTTTAAATGAAATTTAATACTTCTAAAAAGCACTCTTAATTTTTAATCCATGTTTCTCTTCAAGAAGGCAACGTCAAAGTTACAATGAGTTTATTGTTCCTGATTTACATCAACCTATGAGACAAGAGTACATGTTATAAAAGTTAGCAATTAGAGTTTTAAAAACAAAAGTACTATATAGATTTGCCTTACTGATATAAAACAGCCAATATATAAATGCACAGAAGAAGGGATTGAAAATAAGTGATCAAAGAAGATACCAACATAGGGTCAGGGTTAGAAGACTGCTCAGAAATAGATTAAACATGCCACAGCTTAATAATCAGGGAAAGTTAGAGCTACTTCTACTGCATATCAGATTTCCATTATGCAAAATTGTGGCTACTAGCAAGAAACACAATTCTCCAAAAGACAAGAAATGTATAAATATTTGAGAAGGGGAAGGGAAGGGAATAGGAGGGAGATGGAGGAAAAGCTGCTGAAGAAGTAAAAATTATAAAAAAGGTTGAGTTGAGTTTGAAGGGACCTTAAATACACAATATCTCCTGTGAGAGACACTCCACAATATCTCTGTGAAATTTGTTCCAGTGCTTGGTCACCCACACTGGTAAGAGATTCTTCCTTATGTTCAGGTGAAACTTCCTGTGCATCATTTCTGCCCATTGTCTCTTGTCTGATTGTTTGGCAGCATGAAGAAGAGCCTGGCTCCCTCCTCTGGACTACCTCCCTTCAGATACTTATGTAGAGTAATAAGGCTGCGCCTCAGGGATCTCTTCTCCAGGTTAAATTGGGCCTCAGCATTTCCTTATGAGTGAGGAGGTCCAGTCCCATAATCATTGTTGTAGCCCTTGTATGAACTCTCTCAACATCCTTCTTGTACTGATGAGCCCAGAACCAGACGTGTATTATATGCTGACCTCTACACTGCATTTCTTGCTCATAGCAGTTACCTCCCTAGCACAGCAAGAACAGTCTTGTAGTATATTTCTTTCTTCATGATTTTCTGGTTTTCGCTTTTGAAAACAAAAAAAACATCCTAAACAACACCAAACATATATATCTAGGGTTGCCACATGGGAGAATGTAAATTATTTCCACCAAAAAAAAAAATTATGACAATGTTATGCAATGACTAAATTGTGCTTTTTCTAAATTTATACCAACACACTACAATCTTGACCTCAAAAGTTTTCCAAAGAAGAATTTCTCCAATTCATTATTATAAACAAACAAACAGACAAACAAACAAATAAGAAAATAAAAATTGCCTGGAACAATGCTTTCTTCTTGATGGCGTGTTTTCACTGCAAATTGTTACTCTTTCAAGTAATAACTAAAAGCAGTATTCTGATGCTCAGTCTCTGCTTTCAAGATGCTATGTTGCTGCTCTGCATAGTTATGTTCCTATCTTTGGGAAGTGGCAGACATGAAGAATATTTACATTTTTTTACAGCCACATAGAATATTTTCAATGAAAGAATGCCACTTTTTTCCTATGATTATTTCAATGAAACATGTGAAACACAGAAGAGATAGTTCCATTACATTTGTTTTTGTAAGTTGCTTTATTATCTCTAAGAAGAAACTCTATCAAGCAGGGCAATGGCTGAATAAAATGATTAAGGTTGCTAACTAAAGCACTTCAACTTTGTTAGGGGTAAAAATATATATACTTTTGGAATAACAACAACAACAACATTATTTAATCGAAGTCCATATTTTTCCTTTCACAGGCAAAGTACTAGTATACACCCTGGAAAATATATCCATTTGGTGAAGATCATAGACATAGTTCATTTATGAAATCAGTTTTATTTGCACATCATTTGACAAATACTCCTTCAATAATTTAGTATTACATTACTATATTTATATTCATATTTATATATATTATATGTATGCGTATGTACACATAGAGTTTTTTATTAAAATTATTTTGTGTACAATCTAAATAAATAAACTCTCCCATTTCCTGTTTAATGTGAGGGATCTTTATAATCAGCCCAAGAATGGTTGGAGGACAGAAGAAGTCAACCATGCACAACACAAATCCCTGTGCTTGGAACAGCTTCAAGAGGTGCAGGCCTTCACCTTCCAATAGCATCCTTTGTCACCATGCACAACACAAATCCCTGTGCTTGGAACAGCTTCAAGAGGTGCAGGCCTTCACCTTCCAATAGCATCCTTTGTCACCTGCTCTTCAGAGTGCACTCCACACAGTTCTCCCAGCTGTATGGGGTGGCATCTGCTTTGCTGCCCTCTGGCCTCAGGTGCCTGACTCATTTCTTCAGATAATATCAATGAGGACAATATCTGGCCTCTCTGTTTTCTGGGATTATAGCTCAGAGCACTCTCTAACCTTTCTGATGCCTTTTGTTGACAGATTATTTCTGTGTTTTGCATGATTGCAAATTTGAAAACCTGCCAAGTGGAGAGGATGAGTTCAAAGATTTTTCCATCTGAAAATACACGTTATGACATCTCTCATCTTCAAACAAAGTTGTAAGAATGCTGTTGTGTGGTAAAGTCAGCTACCCTTTATTTTTCTTTCACTTTGAGGGAGGTGGAGGAGCACACAAGTGTTTTGACCCAGTCAAGTAAGCATAAATCTCTCTAAAATTCGCAAGGATCATAACAAGAGCCTTGTACTCAGCTTTGTCTCCTCACCTTCTGTCTTTGCTTTTGTAAATATGCTGGAATGTGCCTGGGAAGAAATTTGGCTCCTGAGAGGCCTTCTGAATCATTTAATTACAGAAAGTGATAAATCATTTGGTGACACTTTATCTTGCCTAAGATGTTTTCATCTTTTGCCATGGGCCAGGCATGAAATAGAAAAGGAAGAAATAGAAGAGAACATAACTAGCTTTGGTGGTAACAGAAATCAACATCTATGGAAATTATTTGGAGCTTATTATTAGAGTGGAGTAGGGTCACAGAGTGTGGGAGTATTCATTGTAGAATATAAATTATTTCTCATTTAGGTGTAGATAATCACATTTTCTTCTTTGTTCAGTAAGCTTGAAGCAATTACAGGCCTTTTTTTCTACCTATGCTTGTAATCAGTCTCAAGCCACAAAAGAAATGGTTATCACCAGTGACTTCTTAGAATTATAAAGAACATTATCTGTATTTGTGAACACCTAATGACTATGGTTGGACATGCCTACTTCTGAGGCTCTGGTTGAAGACACCTTTTACATTATCTTATTATTTGAAATAAAATCTAGCACTGTAGGTAATTCAGATATAAAAACGTCTTGTATTGATCAACTGAAAGTATAAGGACTGCTTGTGTATATTGACTTCTTATGTCATTACAAAGCCTAAACTTAGAAGTATAAGCCATGGCCTAGACTAAGGATAAGAGACCCTTCAGCTCCAGGAACCTTTATGACTGAACAGCAATTTTCAACTGAACAGATCACAACCGGTAATAAGTACTTTCTGCTATATTGTGGTACAGTATTGTTATAATAATGTTAACTGCAAATTCTGCCTTTGAGATCATCACTGAAATAAAAGTTTTGAAAAATGAGACCCATGCAACAACTTTATACAAAACTAAACTGTTCCATCTATTTCACTTCTGGAATTGCAGTCTAAGAGCAATAATTCATGTAATTCAGTTTCTCACAGAGTAGTTACAATTTAAATTTGTGAATTCCTCTCATCTCTATTCTATAAAATAAATAATTTCCCTGTTCAGTTGCCAGTACAACTCTCTTTTGATCTATGAGAATTTCAGCAAAATTAATTAATTTTGGGGTTTGTTTTTTCCCATTGCTGGGTTTGTTTTTTTTTCGGAAACTGAAGGTTTCTAGATTTTCAGTGTCTGCTAATTTGACAAGGAAAATGAAAATTACCAAATCACTACCTGAAGATATATTGAGTTGTAGACAACATCAACACCAGTATAGAATTGTGATGTGTAATGTTAGAGAATTTTGTCCTAAAGTTCTTGTAATTATGGAATATAAGTACTAACAATTATTTATGCAGGAATTGCACAGTTTTTAGGACTTTAAAGGGAAAAAATGCTTCAGAATACATACACCTTACAACTGCAGTGCATTTAATGAGACTTTCCATGTAGAACTCAAAGACTGATTTAATGTTTTTAAGGATGTGCAAGGGACAGGCAACTAAATTTGCATTAAGCCTCAAATGATCGTGATGTCTTTTTGAGATTTATGACGTTTTGATTGTCTAACAGGGTAGGCTGAAACTGGTAACAAAGTTGCTTGAAAACAACTTCTACAAAAAACATAGCTTGGCATATCTTCTCTGTGTTTACATAATAGACTAATACTATAGAAATGTTTAAATACATAATTAAAGATGACAAATATCTGTTGGCATTCCCAGAAGCTGAAAGAATTTAGTAATGACATTATGTGACTAACAAAGATGCTAATTTCTTGAGATTTTGTGCTCTTCAGCAGCTTTTGTGACAAGAAAAGGGAATAGGATGACTGCTTTTTAGCGGATGTCCTTGGATAGTGATAATATTTTAAATATTGTTATCTGGAGCTATCAGAGTCTTGTAGTTGGCTGCAACAGCTTTGCCACTAAAAAAATTTGAACAACTTGAAGATACTATCTAAACTACATATACATATAGTCCTGTTGCCTTAGGATTCAATATATTTGTAGATTTTTATATAGCTATATAGTTTGTTACATTCTGAAGTAGTAGCTAACAGCTTCTAACCTCTGTGACACAGTCCTGGATCTCTGTGTCCTGGAGAAAATAATAGCTAGAACATCTTGCCTGAAATTCATGTAGCAAAACTAGGATAATAAGATATCATTTCAGTCAAAACAAGAAAGAAGGTCCCAGAAACCTTGGAGAAGCTCCAAAAGAAGATGCAATGTGAAGATGATGAAGTACAAGGGGTCCTGAGACCTCTGACTCAATTTCAGAGAAGGCATATTGGGGGGCGGATCTCGGGAGTTTCTGGGAGTTTCTGGAAATTTCCTTCTGGAAATGGACAATTATTAGATTAGATGCAGCTGTTAGATAGGATAATTAACTAGTGTTATAAAATTGGTAAGATCCCTATGATAGGGAGGAGAGGTCAGCTGGTATGGTGCTTGTTGACTCATCTCCAGCACATGTCCACTCACTGTGGGGGGAGGTTGCCCCCTTGCCTGCTTGGCAAGCCATGAAGAGCCTCAAGTCCCACTTGAAAAACAAGGGGACAGTACTGGGGGAAGGACACGTGTTCCTTTCTATGTTTTTTATATTTTATATCCCTTAAACCCTGTAAGAACTACTCTCTACCTTACCCAGATATTGTAGTCTTGCAAAGTTTTTCCCTAGAATCTCAGGCAACAGTCTCAGCTTTAAGCTGTACAGCTTAAAGGTTTCCATAACTCTGGAACTTGATATGGTGACTTCTTAGAGATGTGTTTGGAATCTGTTATTTGATCTTATTGAAAAAAGATAGCAGTGAAGAGAGGAAATCATTCAAGTCAAGCTGAGAGACTTTCTTGGGATTTGTTTTGGTTTGGTTTAATTTTATTTTTCTGTAGAAAAGAAACATTGTGGTGCATTCAATTAGTTTGGTTTTATCTACAAACTATTATTATTATTATTATTATTATTATTATTATTATTATTATTATTATTATTCAGTGGTAACAATCCAAACTTTTTTATTTTGAAAGTAATGGTGAAAATAAGTATTTCATTTTTCTCTTATTTTTCACCAAAGAAAACAAAAAGATCTGCTGAGAAAATTATTTTTCAAAACCATTCTTCACTAGCATTTATAGAACTTAACAAAAGTAGTTCCCTTTAGACCAAGTTTTTGTAGTACAGATACCTGTTTAATCATATCAGCATCTTTCAAGAGCTCCTTATGCTTTAAATTATCTGCAGTTTATTGTTATTGTTTATTTTTTTCTTCTGTACCCAAACATGTATCTCCCATTAGTATCACTAACCCAAGCACAAACAGAGTAAATGTGAGAATATATTTGTCCAATTGCAAGTAAACATTGTGGCAACACTTACATTGTAGATTAGAAAGCTGGAAAAAGAAAGTTATTTTTCAGTAGCTTATACTCCTGCACACCGTACTAAGACCTCTTTTTCCTCTGATCAAACACAAAGGACAGGATTCAGAAGTATCTTCACTTCTCCATACAAACTTACAATGGCTTATATGAACACTCTATAAAAACCAGCTATACCTGGTCAACCGGCTGCCAGCCTTGAGAATAAGATTTTCAAAGGACAGACTTATTTGCTGTTCATAATTGTTAATGTACTCTTACATTTTTCCTTCAAATAGAAGATAATCATATCACTAATGTGTCAATTTCTGCTATTTTCTAACAGTGTCTGATTCTTGGTAGCCAATCTCCTAGTTGTAATCCATAAACATAAAAAAATCCTTGTGCCTGGACTTTTTTTGGCCTCTTACAAGCACGATAATTGTACAACTACACAAATTCTTTTTATAAATGTGTTGAAGCATGGCATCCTCAATTAACAACAATAGCATGTGTTTCTCAGTTAAATATAGTTGCTAATACCACTGGTACCTATTGGAGAAAACAGGCGTCTTTGGCCAAGAAATAATTTAAAATTACTTTCATGACAAAATCCCAAAACCTGGAGATGGAGCTATTCCATTTGTTTTCTTTGTAGCAAGAATACCAACACATAAAAGAAGTTTTTCTGTCTCCAGAATTTATTTCATTAGGGCAACAAAGTTTTATAGTTCAATGAGCAAGATCGCAACACAGAATCTAAGTCTTCAGGGTGAGGTAAAGCATATAAAAGCCTGAGAACAGAACACCTTTTGTCTTCACTCTTACTCCACAGAGAGAGAGAAGAGATTGCCCTTTTTTACATTTTGCCTTCACAGATAAGCAAGTCTCCATAACTCCTAATCATCCCCCATCTGGACATAGAAAGTTTCTTTTTCACACTCATCCCTGGGATTTCAGTTTGAGTTTGTTTTCTATGCAGGCAGATTTTTAGAAGCCTTCTGCTTTTCTTGCTGACCGCAGTGCAGAATTGACTTGCTTATTCTCTGTCTTCATACATTCATTTCACTTTCCTGCAGATTTTCTGACCTGAACATTTTGGTTAGTCTGGCAGAATTAATTAATTCCTCCTTTCAGATAGTTTATTCTGACTCCATGCTATATGCAAAGTTTATAACAAATGTATGCTCTTGTTCACCAAAGTACCATGAGGCACTCTCTTTAACAGTCGGTGAAGGGCTCAGAAACTTTGAGATTAGAAAATCAAAAGGATAATGTTCGTTAGATTGTGTGATGGCATGGCAGAGAAACATAGGGCACTAAGGTTTTTAATCAGTTATTACCTTCCTGACACTATAATAACAAGTCTTAAAAAGTTTTCAGTAAAAATAATAAATCCAAAAAAGAATAGAAATTAAGACCTTTGTGACGCTTAAAACCTGAAACTTACCAGACTGCTAATTTAAAAACATTTTCATTACTTCTACTGTGTAACGGAGAATGTCAGTGTAAGAACAGCATCACTTGATCAAGTTGTCAAAAATCCAAGTCATGGACTTTGGTACCAGTCATGTGTGTGCAAAGGAAACCCTGAAGGAGATTCAATCTTGTCATATTTAAGCGTTAACTACAAGTATCAGATACCTCAAAACATGACCACTTTGTTTAAGCAGTAGCTCTACCTTTATCTATGCTAAACACTTTCTCCTTGCTCATGTATCCAGAATCCGGTGACCTAGAAGATATCTCACATGCTTTTCTTTTTCTTTTTTTTTTAATTTACACAGATGATTTGCAGCCTCAAATCTTGCATATTTCAAAGAGCACCTTTAATCTACAGACACTGGCATTTTAGAGGTTTGAAGTTCACCACTGAACACTGCATTTTGAAAAATGGACTGCAAATCCATCATAGATAGCCCACAGACTCAGCAATTACTGTGCTGAAGTAATTTTTTACAGAAGCAGAGAACCAAGTTCCTATCCATGGGATAAAGGATGACAATAGTTCACAGAAGTGACCATGTGTTTTAGAGCTTCTCTGGAGATTTTTGCTCATCACTACAAAAATTACAATCTAAAATGTAGACACTCTCTCTTTGGTGAGACGTACCCAGCAAAATAACAGGAATCTGAACTACATTACAAGGATTCAGACACATGCATGGCCAGGTACGTGCAGGTGCAGGTTCTGGAGGTTTTAACCATGCCATCCTGCTGCACTGTGCAGGTCAGGGCAGCCCAGCACAGGCTGAGGAAAACAGTTAACTGCACTTCATATTCAAGTGATATTTAACTGAAAATATTCCTTATGTGAAATCAACAACTAAGAGCAAGAAATGAAAACAACATTGGATTCAGTGCCCTGGAGATAACTTTTAAAACTGAAAATTATTGTTTTAGGTTGCATTTCAGGTTTTACAGACACAACGTACCAACAATTTTCTCTCCTAATTGCTTCTGAAACTTCAGGTATTTGAAACAACATGAAACTCAGGCATGTTGGGAACAGCACACTTGATGTCACTGCCATGCAATGAGTGCACTGAGCTTGCAGGGAATGGAGATACCAGGTGCATAAATCTTTGTGGGTTTAGAACTTGAATTTCCCTACTCTCTCTACAATCCTGCTTATAAAGAGTGTTAAGCAGTGACCTGAGTACCAAAAACGTGTTATGCAATAAATGCTGATATTTTTATACAACAATTCTAAGGCAAAAAAAAAAATAGTAAAATAGGATATTTTAGGTCAGTCAGTTCAGCTTTCTTCAGTTTTATTGAAATGGACATGCTAAGGCTAGTTCAGGTTTACTAAAGAAAGAGTAGTATTAATAAAGAAAAAATACATTGTTTTTAATTGACAATTCAACATTTACATTTCATTAGCATCCATGACCTCAGATGAGGTGAAAAATTTTTTTTAATGGCTTTTCTTCACAGACAAGTGTGCCATAATCAGAAATGTAAGTACACACCTATTTAAAACATCTGTCTATTTAGGTTATTCTAAAAATTGCTAGGAAACAGTAAAAAAAAAATCAAATATGTATGACTTTTTTCCCCCTAATTCTAGTACATTTGTTTGTTCTCTATAGCTCCTTTTTTCCCCTTTGACTAAAAATATTTTTATTTTAAGCTTGAAATTCTCAGTCCAAAATAACTCATGATGTCATGATGCAATTTCAGACTATGTCACAGAACTATTTTGGATATCTATATCAGAGACTAATCATCAACAAAATACTTTTTCTTTGATTTTTCTTTATTGGGGGGAGGACTCTGCAGCTATAAATTTATACACCAAGCTGTGTAACAGGTGCATTTGTTTTACAGTTTTGACTGCATCATTGACAAATATTTCTGTGAGAAAAAGAGTACCGTAAATTTTTAATTGATCAACTTTGAGACAAATAATAATTTGTCATTTTATTTCTTTTCCATTTTTAATCTTTCTACTGTTACAATAGGGTAATATATTTACAGACTTTAAATTAGTTCCTTGCCCACTGTTTACTGCTTTGCAGTCACTGTGAAGCAATTGTGAAGTTAAATTAGACCAAATACAGAATGGCAAGCTCCTTGAGTGACTTAGATTCAACACAGCTTCTTTGTTTCTCTTCCTTCACTGACTTGTGCAAACACAAATTTGAAAATTTCTTGATCCATTGAAATGCATTTTTTTGAGCAGACTTCAACTCCCTTCACGGAGAAGGGAGAGGAACAAAGTTAGTGGGGTTTCAAGGCTACAATTAAAGTTTTTTACCTGGTTTTGGTTTTTCTTTTTCATGGCAATGTAAAGCTATCTCAGCCACACTTGTGGGTCTGCCTTTTTACTTTGATGAGACTATTACAACCTCCCTAAATTAGGGATCCTTGATTAATTAAATAAAAACCACATACTAGACGTTCCTTTCAAATCAGGACATTTTATTTACTTCATTGATGTTCTAGTCTTGTATATTTATAGATTATTTCAGTTTTACTTCAGTAAGAGCCATAATTTCTTTTCTGTGGCTAAGAATCTGTGTTCAAAGTATATTTGAGTTTGCATGGACACTTATGTACGTATTTCCTTACTAATGAGGAAGCACTGCATCTCAAGTATGTCTACTTTGGAATACAGTTTTTTGTCCCCTCAATGTACAAGGCCATTATAATAAGAATATTATATTTTTGCTTTACAAGTGTGTATTATGGAAGTGGTACTTATGATTAAGCTCAATGGTTGCAGAAGAATAGTTGGAACTTGCCTTATAGGAAGGCTGGGTTTTAACATATACTTTTGCACTTCAGCAACACCACTTTAGTGCATATATGGACCTATTATTGTCTAGGTTAAATGTTATGAATTAGAATTTTAAATTCTGACTGAATTTGCTGAATTGTTTCAAGGTAATTTCTGTCACAAGTGCAGTCAGTTTGGCTTATTAAAAAAGTACAGAAGCATCTGTGGTTTTGTTAAACTGTTTCTTGAATATTTTACCACATTTGATAGCATTAAGTATTTATTTCTAAATTTATTACTGTATATATAAAGACTGTAACAACTTTATTTCCAGTAACTAAGGACTGATACAAAGTCATGCTATATTCTTTCCCAGCTTTATTTTGCTGACCTAAAGGTATTGAATAAAGTCTTTCTGCTGAGTATATTAAACTGTACAATATTGCTATGTAAAATGGCTTTACTAGTGAACATGAGATGCATGAATTATGAAGCTATGGATGCAAATCCCCAGCTTTGAAATAATAATTAGATTTTTAGGTTGCATCTTGGTAACTCTGATTTCAAACAATGTATTTTGTTATTATTATCACAATAACACATCACAATAACTAAGGAAACTGTTCCAACTAGAGTTATTGCTTATAAAATACACTGTCTTCTGTGATGAAAGCATACATGACCAGCAAAGTAATTTTCCCTTAAAATTAAACCATCCATACAATTGAACAAAATTTGTAGGATTGTTGATAATTGCAATATCTGGTGACTGGCAGCAGATTTCTTTTGCCATTCATTTACTAATCCATGCAAGAGAAAGGGGATACTTTCATTTACTCTTGCTGTCTACATTGCATAAATGGATGAAAGCTACAGTTAGCATTATTTTGCTAATTGTACTTCTGGTGCAAAATTATACTTAAACATCCTTAGAAAAAGAAGTCTTGAAATCTTGATCAGAAAAGAATTAAGGGCAAACACAGAAAGTGAGTTAACAGTTTTAATTGCAATTGAAACCTTGTTCTTAAGCCTCAGGTTTTCCTTTGGCATACATGAGTTATTCAGTTTAAATAAGTAATACCTGAGCTTTAACCTCAGTGTCAGATCACATAATATCTGAGTTCTTCTGCACTATATGTACTGTTAGTGTAAGTCAGAGTCAGTTGTACTGAGGGCTGTGGATGCTATGTTGAGGTTCAGCTTTTGCCTGGAGAGGTTTTTGAATTTAGTATTCAAAAAACTTGTACAGATAGTGTGGGAAGCACATTCCAGTTTGCATGGATGAAACACAGAAAGAGTAAGAATTGTTTTTGTTGTGTTGGAAGTGATCTGACATAAGGAAAGAATTCCCCATAAAAGTCATCCAATACAATAACCACAAAATAGACCTCAGAGTTTACTTTCTCTCTGACCTCTTTCAGGGACTCTTGGGGCTCTCTACCCTCACAGTTTTGGTATGCCAAGGGAAAATCCTGTAGCCTGGGATATTTTCCCCAGTCACTGAGATAGTTCAGTGAAGGTCTAAATAGATATTCCTGACTTCTAGCCAGCCACTTCCACATTGTTATTTGGTTAAAAGACAGTGTCCTGTGGGCCAAATCACATGGCTGTGGAGATTCATCCACCACTACTGCTTGCTTATTTTTTGTTCAATATTAGAGCTACCAGGAAATACTCTTTTTTTTTTTCTGAAAAAAAAAATCTGTGATAAGAGAGAATATCTTGAAAAAAACCTCCTTAGATAGTAAAACAACTGCCATGAATTTATGGTGGCCTGGACTTCTCTGTACAGAATAAAAAGTGTAGACTGAAGAATAGCAGAAATAGGACCATTCATTTTACAGAATTTGAATGCTAGTGGGTTGGACTTGTTCAGTCATGTGCAAACTTTTTCTCATAACTGGTAGTTGATTTTGCAACAGTGTCTCAGCTATAAACACATTTACTAGCATACAGACTAGAGACCTCTCTCCTGTGTAAAATTTTCAGCCAAGAAATTAAATGCTTGCTTATGGATGATAGGGTTTTTTCCCTGCTGTTGGCAATCTGGCCATGTACAGAAACAGACACAGCTGAAGACACCAAACAGTTTGGACTGAAATATAAATCAGTTAAACAAAATGGTGAACACATTCCAGAGCTATGACACATGACTCTATTGTTGCAATACTGTAAGAATACTATAATATCTGGCCACTGTGGTGACATCTCTAACACCATGTGAAACAGTGCCGGGGAGTGTTTACTGGCAGTGAGCTCAACTGGTGATAGATGCCTTGAATCTGAATTGAAAGATCCTCCTAGACTGCAAAAGAAAGTCTCACTTAACCAGGATGGGTCTCAAACTCCATAGTGGCAGTAAAGGATTGCTTGGGAGACTGATGATTGATGCATGCTGAGTACTTACCAGCATACTATCAATTGAAAAATATGTGCAATTATGATACTTGGAACAATTATTATCATGACTTAATTTACAAATGCACAGAAAGCCTGTTTTATTTGGTTTTGTTTTTTCTTTCTGAACTTTTAAGCAACCTTTTGGCAAGGAACTGAAATCTGCTTCAGCTATTCTCATCAGAAATTTAGTATCAGTCAATTATGAACCAATTTGGAGCATCTTTCCAGAATGTTATTGCTCACACTGACATTAATAATTGAACATTTGTATTAGAGTATCATTCTGATGGCCCAGGAAGGTCAAGAGTTTGTTTTCCTCAGAGCTGTGCAAACACATAATCAGGGACAGATTCACTATTAAAGATGCTGCAGTTATTATATAAGGTGAAGGTCATCACTTTAAGTTATGAGAAAGTTATGGTTGTCATTTACTAGAGGAACTTTTGAGAATCCAAATCCTGAGTGCAACGCCACAATGATATAGGATCCAAACGTTATTTTTCAAAAGTAAGAAAATAATAAAAATTCATCTGGCAATGAAATTCTTTTTGGAAATGTGCTAAACAAAAGCCACATAAATTCACTAGGTTGTTAGGTGTACTAGATCTAATGCAACTTGTTATGATCTATCTATCTGTCTGTCTGTCTGTCTGTGTCTATCTGTCTGTCTATCTGTCTATCAGTATCTGTCTGTCTGTCTATCTGTCTAAGTCTTTTCAGTCTATATGTCTTGTAGGTAAGAATTATTTTCATGAAAAGTTTTTTTTTTTTAATTTTGATTTCTACTATCATAATATGAATGTCACAGGAAAACCACTTCTCAAGAATTTAGCCCCCTTGTCTGAATATTCTGCAGATGGAAAGAAAGGGGTTCATGATTTGTGTATTTTCTCTGAATGGACCTCCAGACTCGAAGCTATTCAGAGTCATAAAGGAATAAACTTTCCTATCAAATTTGAGGATGAAACTGCATTTTTTTGAACACTCAGCTAGCATGAAAAGTAAATTACAGTTTTGCTGGCAACATCTTTGAAAATGTGTTAGAGTTTCAAACCTCAGTTTGGAATTCCTTCCAAAAAGCTTGGAGCCAACACATTAGTGTCGGTAAAGATGGTTAACAAAAGACTCAAAGGATGTGCATATCCTGATGTTATCTGCCTTAGCCAGACTTTTGTTCTGATCTCTCCCCAGCCTGGAAGGGAGATGGACGACGGCTCAAGGTGGGGAAAGGGTTGGTGTTTCTGGCTTTCTGTGCAGGTGGGGAGCTCAGCTCTCAGCAGAGTGAGAAGGATGGGGGACACACACTCTGATCCCAGCATCACTGGATACTGGATTGTGTTCCTTTTCCCCTTCTCTAACTCGACCATTTTCATTTGTGAGTGATCATAACCTCNTTTTCTAAATTTAAAGGAGAGGGATTATTTCTTGGCCAACATAGATATCTTAGTTCTCCCTCCAAACTAAGACAACATGTTATTTTCTTCTTGTGCAATATGGAGAACTGAAGATTCTGTTTATGTTGCTAAAGCTTTTTTATAGTAGTTTGGCAGGGTTTTGGTTTTTTATTCCTCTTATACTTATGGTCCAAGTGTGGGGCAGAATGTCCAACAAAAGAGAAGACTTGATGTGAGAATGTTATAATATATGCAGACTACTCCTTCACAGGCATAAGCCATCCTGTATAACTGGCCCTTAAAATAAGCAGGGGTAACTTTAGTCCTTGGGATACACAGACTGTCTTTTTTGATCCAAGTGCTGACAATGCTCCCAGGTATTCTTTGTTGCTTTATGCACTGCAGCCACCAGAAGCTGCACTAAGTCTTATGCATCTTCATCTGTCTTTTGGAGAAACTTGCCAAAGAGATATGAATCATTGGGAGTGTAAGTAAGGACAATTCTTTTCTCATAACAGATGCTTCATAGAACAATAAAAAGGAGTGATCTTACCAGTAGTAAACAGAAAATTTTATGAGTGTACAAAGCTTAGACAACACCATTCACTTGCATGCAGTTTTGACTGTAGAGATAAAATAAAATATATTAAAGAAAAGAAAGGAATGAAAAGTTGTAAAAAATTAATTTATTAGGTGAAAAGGTCAGCATTTTTAATAATGTGATTGCACAGTATTTTGTTTGAGAAACAGATAGAAGGTTTTATATATTCAAGCTGCGACAATATAATGCAAATTTATGGAAAGATAAATCATAACAACAGAGAAATAAAAAGACAGAAAAACAGGAGGGTAACAGGTTAAGGATGGAAAAGGAGTAGCTTGTTAATTCTCTAAATCATTGAATGTTTTAGTACTAATATAACTTTCTTGTTACCAATCATTGACAAGACTTGATATAAAATATTTTCTCCTTGATGCTGAAAAGTGATCTAAAACCTAATTTCACTGTACTTGACTTTGATACCATTTCTCTACTTGCCAGATGTAAATAAATTGGTATTTCTTCTCACAGTAATGAGTAGCAGAACATTGGTGTATTGGAAGTGGAAACGAACGCAAAGTGATCTTGACCCTTACTTCCATTTTGGATTCTGTTGTATCAGACCACTCAAGTTTTCTAGAGGAAACTTGATAATCTTGCTTCACTTGATTCCCTAGCCTCCTCCATTGCAAAAAAAGTATGAGTTTTCACAAATATTTACAAAGTTTCTGCTACTGTGTGGGCTGAAAATAGTATTCATCTTTGTAATATCAAAGATAAGATTAAAAAAGGGTGAAAATTGTGTGGTTAAGCAGAACAGCTAAGTGTTGGATGATTCAGCAAATAATACACACCACTACACTATAAATAAATAAATAAAAAGACATTCCCTTTGCTAGAGGTTGATGGGGGTTTAACTGACAAAAGAAGTTAGTACTGTTTACAAAAAACTTGTTAAATCTTGCTAGAGAGTTCTATTTGCACATAAAAATTTCCAGAAGGTTTTTACTCTCAAAAGTATTCTGAGGTAGTTTCAAAAATATTTGGTACTTATTTTACATTCTTATCAGATGGGCAATAAAATGGATTTCCTAACGGAAAAAAAAAGAAAAAAATTAAAAGGGAAATGTATATGTGATACAGACTTTGAGGTACAGTGAAGCTGAACCACATATTTGTATGAGAGAAAATGCATGAAATTAACAAAATCAAGAATTGAATGTGGCCTCACCAAGACTTCAAATATTTTCATCTGGAATCATTTTTGCAGTTTTATTTTGCTTCTGATTTGATTGACTGGTTTAAAACATGTTTACCCAGGTAGTGATCCAAAATGTTACAATGTGATATAGAAGACAAGTATGATTTGCAAGTAGTGAATATGACATGCTAAAAATGACCTGACTCATTTTGTTTCTCACTAACAAATTAAACTAATTGAGAGCCTACTATTACCTGTGACGATAAAGGCTGTTCTCAAGATGATACATTAGAAAAAATGCCAAATAATGTGTGGAAAAGGCCATGGGTCTCCTTTGGGTTAAATGATGTCTTTATATATTTATGGCATATTTCTTTAGAGCAACTGATCTCAAAATTCTTGAAATTGTTAGAACAACATGTCTCATGCTGCCAGAGTGTTACAGATTGACAATAAAAAAAAAGTTGCAAATCCTTGCAAGGCCTTGGGATATGCTGAAATAATCTTTGAAGGACTGTTACAGACAGTAAGAATGAAACTGTTCTGATCAAGCTCTAAAATGAGCTGGCTTGCTGTGTTTGAATTTGTACTTTCAGGGAGCTAGATGGCACAACTAATGCCATGTGAGAGTTGAACAGAAGGAGACTTCTCTTGATGATATCAAAATGGTTAAGAAATTTGGTATTATAGGATTTTTTCCCCTGTAAAATACTGGTGTGGTGGTCCACAAAGAACAAAAAAAAATCAGAAAACAAACCAATTTTCTGTATGAAGCAAAAACAGGAAGACTGTTCCTTATACCACTATTTTTTCTATATTTATATCACATTTGTATTACCATTTAACAGAGTAAAATGTTTTAATATATATTATAATAATATATATATAACCAAACATCCCTGTGCAAAGAAGTTGATGAGTTAAATTGTGGTCTGTAAAAACCTATAACTGTGTATAATTTTGCAAGCATTTCATCTCAGTTCTCTTTAGCTGTAACACATTTTTACTTTGCCTTGCCTTTGAACAGGGATAAACAACATGTATCACTATATTTTAAATAGACAGTTATACGCACAACACTTAGTCATATTCCAGTGCTGCCCTATATGTTTTTATTCTGTTAATAGTTAAGTAATTGCATATGTGATTAACAGACAAGTCTATTTCTAAAGTTGCCATTTTCTAAATATTACTACACCGCAATAACTGTCAGTTACCCCAGATTCCTTCAACTTTATAATAGGTGAAGGAATGTTGCGAGACTCCTGGACTGTAGTAAGCAGTAGGAAAATTCAAAATTACCATTAATTAATTAATTCTGTGGTAAAATCTAACGGGCTAGGCTTATTTTGTGCAATTACATAAAAGGTTATGTTCTGAAAACAGACACAGCCACTTTTACATTATGTGAAAATGTTTCACCATGTGAAATTACTTACAGTTGCAGAGTGTCTGACATTTGAAGAAAATGACAATCTGAGTATCCGCTTTGAGGAAGGAAGATCATGTTGGGGGGATTCATCTGAATTTTAGCTGAATTGAAATTAAGTATTAACAAAATCATAAGATATGCTGAATTAGAAAGGATGTCACAAGGATCATTGAGTCCAACTCTTAGCCCTGCACAGGGCCATCCCCAAGAGTCACACCTTCCACCTTAGAGTATCATCCAAATGTTTCTTGAAATCTGTCAGGCTTGGTGTTGTGACCACTTCCCTGTAGAGCCTCTTCTAGTGCCACTGGGTAAAGAACCTTTCTCTAATATCCAATCTAAACCCTCCTGACACAACTTCAGGCCATTCTCTTGAGTCCTGTCACTGTCCATCACACTGAAGAGATCAGAGCCTGTCCCTCCTCTTTCCCTTGTGAGGAAGTTGCAGACTGCAATATCTCCCCTCAGTCTCCTCATCTCCAGGCTGAACAGACCAAGTGTCCTCAGCTGCTCTTTACATGGCTTCCCCTCAAGGCCCTTCACCATCTTTGTTGGGGTTCTTTGGATGTTCTCTAAGAGTTTAGTGTCTTTCATATATTCTGGTAACCAAAAGTGCACACAATATCAGCTTGTTCAAATACAGGAGAAATTCTTTTTCCTGATAGTTCGTAAACTTCTTAAAATACTAAAAACGTAAATAAAGGTCTCCTTAAATTTCCCAACAAACCATCTCTCAATCATTCATACTCAAAAGAAAAACAGTTGGCTAAATATTTCCAAATGCTGCTAATCTAGTTAACTATGGTAAGGTTTCAGCTGGGCACTTGGAAGGTGGAAATACATCTGTCACACAGTGGATGTTTTTGAAGTAACATTAGAGTTATTTAAAGTATCAAAGAAATAATTGAGTTCTTGGATTTCATACTGAATAACTGTTAATGAAATTTTGAAAAAGTTTCCACAAGGCAAATGATAACATTGAAATCTACACTTACTTAGGTTAATAAAACATTATTGATATGTTATTAATTTGATATTGATATAAATATCTGTGAGACACTGGATTATTATATTAATTATTGTGTTGGAACAACTCATGTGAGGGTGGGTTAGGAGTCTCACCCTTGGAGGAGTGGCCACAGGGGCCAGAAAGCATAAGCACAGCAACATCTCTCAACCCTCCATCTTTGCTTGAGCACTTATCTAGTCACAGAGAAGCTGGACTTGCACAGGACTACCACTTCCACTGGTAGATGTATAATTTTCTCTTATTTCCTAAAGTTTACCAGTAAAAGTACCTTCTGAGAAAACATGTGTGACATTTCACTTTTGCAGTCTTTCTTAGAGTGTTCAAAGAACCAAAGACTCTTCCAATATATCTGGAGAATAGATATTGTTGGAGCCTTGTATATTTTTAAAGTAAAACTCCTTTGGTGAGCTTGTAGCTCAAGACTTGGGGTCTTAAAATATCTCATTTGAAATACCTTAGCAAAAGTTCAAGGTTTTAATTTTTTACTAATGAAGACTGTCATTACCTACAATGTAGACTTTCTGTCTGAAGTCTGTAAATCAATGGGAGAATAGCATGTTTGGGTAAGCCAGATGTTCCCTGTCTGGGAACATTAGAAATATTAAAAAGTAATTTCTGTATGCTTTTGTATGTGAAAATGCAGTTAAGACAACTTTTGGTGAAATGGAAGATCTAACCCAGCATATCTATAAATGGTTAGTAGAGAATAGTTAAAGAAAAATATGAGTAACAGCAAAATCAGAGTAAATAAGTAAAAGAATGTTGTGATAAATACAAAATTAATGTGCTTTCCAAAACTGAAGAACTGTCAGTTTGGTAAAGAAAAAAGGGAACACTGGATTTTAGAGTGTCATTATATTTCAATGTGATTGAACTTCAGAAGTGTTTTGAAATCACAAATTTAGGAAATTCCTGGTTTACATTTGGAAATTCATCTGATTTTGTTCAGATAGTATGTCCTAAAATTTCACAAAGTCACTTGGTTCCAGTAATTAAGTCTACAAGTTTATGTCTTCATCTGTTTCACTCAATTGCATATTATTTTATGTTATCTGTTGGATCTCTCAGTCTATGACATTGTATTTAAAAAAGCTTTCTGAAAGAAAAAGATTCAATTGCTTTATCTTTCATTCCTGCCTTAAAGATGAAAAGGAAAAGAAACACAAAACTTCAAGTACAGCTGTGATTCATTCCACTACAGGATTTCCTGAGATACAAATCAGAGAGGTGTTAATTGCTTCAAGGTTTTGTTAATTACAAGTTATAATTACTCTATGAAGAGTAGAAGTGTTTTTATGGGGTAAACTTTATTGTCCCCATGCAGGTCTTCAAAATGCTGATTCCAGTTGCTTGTTTCCCTGCACAATACTTCTGCAAAGGGACAGCGTGGGGTAAAACAAAACAAACAAACAAACAAACAAACAAACAAACATCCCAGCCCTTGTTAGCCTTTGTGTTTACGATCATTCTTCATCAACAGGAACACCACATAGAGAACTGTTTTTAATCGACTATGCATCTGCACTGGTAGACTGGCTGTCTGCAATACGCTGATTTTTGGCTTCTGAGTATTTCTAGCTGGCACAGTAGACTTTCCAATGATTGTGAAAAACTAGAGGAATTTACAGGACACATTAGTGTGACCCACACCACAGCTTTGATAGCTGCTGTTCGAGGTAATGCATAGAGTCAGAAGGAGAGAGAAAGAGGATCCTGAAGACTCTAAATATCACAATTCTCTTGGAATTTTCCATTACAGCATTTGAACTGTCAGAGCTTTGCTTGAGGGTCACAAACCTCGATTCAAATATGGGTAGTTCAAAGCTCAGTAAATTCCAATTATGATAGCACACAACTGTAAACTTATTTCGCATGCATGATACTAACACAGCTGCTTTAAAGGGAAGAACTATAAATCAAATCCTCTATGTACTAACAAAAAGAAAAGAACATTTAGTGATTTGTTTTTTTTTTTTATTTCATTCAAGAAAAAACCAAAACACACACAAAAAAACCCAAAAAGAAAACAAACAAATGAAAAAAACAAAACCAAAAAACCCCAAACAACTGAGAATCATAATTGGTCTCAAACCACAGCTATTATATACTGTGATGGCTACTAATACTTTTGAGTTTTGGGCTTCCTTCACCTAACACAAAGGGTTAAAACCACTTCTAAACCAAAAATTATCTAATTATTGTTTAGATTCAGAAATATTACAAAAGGAAGTGACATGACCTACACAGGTGACATAAAAATATTGGTCAAATTACACAAAATGACAGTTATTTTATCAGCACAAAACTATCAAAGCCATTTCAAAGAAGTTTGGTCTTCATCTGTGATTTTGTGAAGATAACAAGATGATCTGCTGATAGAAGAGGTGACAGGAGGAAAAAGACTTTAAAATTTAATTAGAGGAATCTTGAATGATGATTTAATAATTCTTGAACTAGTTTGGATCTGCTTCCAGCATCACATTTATGAGGGTAAATAAGCATGACACATTCTCATTTCACATTTGTAGACAGGCAAATAGGATCAAACCATGGCCTGATACTTATGCCAATGAAAAGGAGAGACTGTCTATTTTATTTTGGTTTTAGATTTAATTCAGAGGCAGTCATATTTTATGGTCAGAAACTACTTCTCTACAACAATTGTTTCATCATTATTATTTGAAATATGATAATCCATGCTTAAGGATTTTAAAAGACAATATTTGCTGGTCTCTGTACTCAGCATACATGTTTGTGCTTGTGATCTGCTCTGTCCTGAATGTTCCATTTTCTCTATCTCATCATCTGTGGAAATCACTGCCTAACCTAAGTGAAGTTTTGCTTTCAGTTTGCAAATCATTATTCTCACTGTCCCAGAAAGACCCTTTCAAACATGTCAGGCCAAATCCTTCTCTTGGTGTACTCTGGTTCAACTCAGAAGAAACTCCAGAGGTTTCAGTAGTGCCATCCTGGTTGCACATCAGTGTAAATGGTAGCAGAGCATGGCTCATCTTAGTGCTTCCGAAGACACTCACCTCCATTACTCACAGGTTTTGATAAGAAGTGCTGTCAGGAGGAAACCAGATGCAGAATTGTACTGCTCAGTGATTTATGATCTGGAGATACGTGGAGTGAATAGAGATTTCATTTCTAAGATTTCTAAGATTTTTGTCTTATGAGCTACCCATACCAATGGCCAGCTCTGGGCTGTCACCAGCATCTATTGTGCCCTGCTCTCTCATCCCAAATATCTTTCTGAAAGTGGGAAGCCAGCAGCAGTTTCTTGACACAGTTTGTCTAAGACTTTGTTTTCCAGAGTTGACAGTATTAACCCTGTCACTTCAAGCCAGGCAAAAGTGATCAAGATGTCCCTTTCTGGGATGGTATTCACATGCCATTCACAAACAGAAAGCAGAGTGTCAGTCTGTTTCTTTAAAACGGACTTATTCTCATGCAACTCTAGAAAAAAAAAATATGGCTGCCTACTGCATAAGATGTCATACCTCTTCCCCTCTTTCCATGCATTTTTTGCAAGGATTTATGTTCTTACTGAGGCATGTTTTGTTTTTTTTTTTTTTTTTTGAAGTTTTTTTATTTTTCTTTTTTTAGAGTGTTTTTGGAAAGACATGTCTGCTCCTCCAGTTCTTAACAGATGTGTATGCAATATCCAGCTTTATTTTATCCTGGCTGTAGTAAGTATTTCAAAGACAAATTTCTACATCCAATATGCACATTGTTGTATCTCAGAATTTCTCTCTGTTAGATGATACTTTATAGGCAAGGGTGTGCAGCAGACATTTTTGTCTGAGTTTATTCTTAGTGTTTGTAACATTTCCTGTTAGACCATGAATTAAAAAAAAAAAAAAGCCTAGTTTTAAGGATGTGAAACATTTTTCTACACAGAAAATCCCCTCAGCAAAAATCAAAGTAAAATAGAAGTTGAATTTGAAATTGATCCCAGATAGTATTTAATAGCAAAGTGTTTGGGGTTAACTTTTTTCTTCCTTTTCCCCTTTCTTCTTCATTATTTTTTTAGCTATATTAATATTTATAAGGTAATGCCTTTGCTCACTAAGCTTGTCATACTCATGAACCTGTCACAGCTACAAGCAGCATCTGTAATACGAAGCATAACCAGAAAAAACGGGTCAGTTTTTCATCTATCACAACAAGTGTATCAAAGTAACAATAAAATTCATTACCTGCTGTCTGCCAATATGGAAGTTCTGTAGCTGGGCACCATCACTTCAAAGCTGACTCTGTCACTGGAAGACTTATCCAGCCCATCTGAACAGAGGGAAGCCAGTTTTCCATGATGGGGCATGACTTGATGTGCACCTACACAACATCATAAGGCCAGTTGGGCAAAAGCTCTCAACTCCCACTGTGCAGTAACAGTCTGAGCTGAGCCCATCAGATGTAAACAGACTCTCAAATCTCAAAACTTTCTCTTTTCTTTTTTTTCTGTCACATAAAATCTGCTAGCAGCTGCTCACTCTTGAATTGATGACATTTTACTTTTTCCTTTCTATTAGAGCAGCTTGTTTACTGTATTGCCAAAACAGGATGAATGAAACATCGTAAAAGAAAACAGTCACATTAGAATCATTTACCATTATTATCAGTGCATCATTTCTCCCCTGTTGATTATAACCTACTAGTTATTGAACTTTATTTAACATGTATAACAATAAATTTTAGAATATGAACAGTTTGCTGAGAGTATCATAAAAATAACAGTCCATTTTAAATGTTTCTTTAGTGGAGACCAATGGCAACATATAAAGCTTGCAATGTTTAACCGTGTGTAGAGGGGATTGTTATATTTTTCATGCCTCCACTGGATTTTTCCCAGCCCTCTTCCATTTTTAAACAAGTGTGAAACAAATCAGACTTGAATGATGCAATACATCTTCAAGTCTCATTGTGTGTGAGGAGAGAAAAGGGAAAAGAAGGAAAGGCAACGCAAGATGAGGGAGTTTCCTCACAAAAAGTAATAGCCAGCAAAAAATCAAGAACAAACTTGTACATGATTTTCAGAATTGGAGAAATTAAAACAATGAGAATTAATGAATATTACAGAGCTGTGGTTTTTTAAACAGGTGTTAAAATTTTAGGGTTCTTATTGCTATGTCTAATTATACAGAAAGTGGTGAAGAAGTTTGTAACTTTGCAAATTAAATTGTATTTACCTGTGTCAATTTGATAGCTATCTCAAGACCTCATGAAATTTTTACTGTGTTCCTGGTCAGAACTATTTTGCTAGAATCCATTTATCTCCAAGGAAACAATCAAATTTGTTGATAGCAAGTTGTTATCTCCCAATGATGAAATTAGTTAATGTCTATAAGTCACTTTTGTTTAGAAGTGACTTCTTAATAAAAGGAGTATAACTCCCCACAGGTATATGTGGATGTATGTGATACTTTTGTCACAAATTACTACCCAAATCTTAAGAAATTTCTCTCAGGGGAAAAAAAAAATAACGGAGAACATCCCCACCTTGGGGACGTTCCTGTGCAGAGCTAAGAGCTGGATTTGATTATTCTTGTGGGTCCTTTCCAGTTCATCCTAGTGTGTAGTTCTGTGATACATGAAGAGTCTTCAGTAGAGTCCTGCACTGCCTGATAGCAAGTAGTAAGGGGCAGTGATAACCCTTAAGACAGCAGGCTTCACACCTTACTAGTAGTCCTGGTGAGTGACAGACATCTAGGAAGATACGTGTTCAGAAATAGACAGCTGGAGTTGCTTGCTTTAAAGTTTCTTCAACTGCCATTTGAATTTACAAGTTGCAAATTTGCCAAATGGATAGACCTGACCTGCTTCTTATGGATGCTTCCTGCCTTCCTGGTGCCCAGGTTAAAGTTGAGCCCAAGTTGGTATCAAAGCATTACTGTGAATGGAGTTACATCCAGCTGGTGGTCAGTAATCCGTGGGGTCCTTCAGGGCTTGATATTAGGACTGGTGTTCTTTAATACTTTTATAAATTATCTGGACCCAGCAATCAAATGCACAGTAAGTGAATTTTCTATTGGCACTACACTCAGAGGAGCTGTGGACTCCTTGGGGGATCAAGAGGCCTTACAGGGAGATCTAGGATGAAGTAATCTTGGTTATGCATACAAGTTGAGGAGGAGAGGCTGGATAGCAGCCCTGCAGAAGGAGAACTGGGGACCAGGGCTGGTGGCTGTTTAAATATGAGTCATCTGTATGTCCTGAGAATCAAAAAGACCGTCTGTGTTCTGTGATGCATTGACCACAGCATCAGCAACTGCTTGAAGGAGGTGATTGTCCCACTTCACACTGCACTGATATGGCCCCAGAGTGTGCAGCTTTATAAGTAAGGCATCAAACTATTAGAGTGCATCCAGAGGAGGGAGATTAGGATGCCGAAAGGCCATAGGGTAAGACTCAAGCAGAATACCTGTGGTCACTTTGCTTGTTCAGCTTGAAGAAAAGAAGTGTACACTTTCCTCAACGGAGGTAACAGAGGAAGACTGTTACACACCAGAACAGTTATTATGGGGTCAGAACCACCTTGTGAGGTAGGTGTGCACGTGTGTGTGTGTGTGTGTGTGTAGGTAGAAGGGATGGATAAGAAGTGGGGTGGCATCATATCCCTCATGGTGGGGCCCTGGAGCCCACATGGGGAAGCCTGGAACAGCTGCCAGTCACAAACTGCCTGGATAAACTATAACACCCACAGCTCCTAGAGCCTCTGACCCAGCTTGAATTGGCAGAGACAGTGCGAATGTAGCCCCTCAACCTGGCCTGGCATCTCAGAGTGGCCGGTGGGTCAAAGGGCCCACCTGGGCTTAGCCATAGATACCAGAGCAGATAAAACCAGAGGTTTTGGAGTACCACGTGTCACAGCCCTGCCACCTGGATGTGTGAAAGCTAGTCTGCCACAAAGTCTTATGGTTAACTATCTCTCCCTCTTTCACTATCTCTCTTTTCTTGCTTCATCTCTTTCCTTTTACATACTCCTTTCCTTGATCCTTCATGTGGCTCAGATCTGGAGGGATTGGATTTGACTGAAGTGAGGTAAATTGGTTGAATATTGCCTTGAGTGATTTTGATTAATATCTACTGAGTTCATATTGTGTGGTAATATTTTGACTATCTTGCCCATTTGAACCATTGCCAAGTTCCCTTATTTTCTCC
>WBMV01006620.1:16438-34503 GCA_013396655.1 Campylorhamphus procurvoides | reverse complement strand
AAATTTAAAGTAATACTCTTAGTAAACCCACAGCTCCAAGGCTGGAGTGTTACAGTGCTGATCCCTCCCTCTGGTGAACAGCAATAGCATGTAAGGAAATTGAATGAAACTGTATCAGAGGAGTTCATATTATGTTTTAGGAAAAGAGTCAGTGGAGCAGAGTCCCCAGAGAAGTGTTCATGGCACCAAACTTGTCAAAGTTCAAAGAGAATGTGGATAGTTCACTGTGGTATGGAGGATTTTTAGGTAGTCCTGTGAACAGCAGGGGGTGGGAATCAATGATCGCTATGTGTCCTCTTCAATTTGAGATATTCTGTGATTGGATGAATATAAAATTAGAATTGAAACTGAAATTAATCTGAAAACAACCAGTGCTGCGTTCCAGAGGGAGGCTATTTTATTTTTTTTTAAATTAACGTAATAAAGGGTGAAAGGATATTTTCTTAGCTTCTTTAATGAAATGTACAGGAGAGAAAGATGTAGATCTTCCTTTTCCCAGAAATGTGGATTTTTTTTTTTCCTTTCTTGGTATTAGATAACTAGGTCTGTTTTCCATATAAGGCTGTTTTGCACATTTTTCTGTGTGACATATAAACATTGATTCTGTTTCACGTAGTTCTGTTTAGAAAAGGCAATAATTGCACAAATGCATTTGCTAAGATTTCCTCCAAAATACTCACTAGTCATGATAATAACAACAAAAGTAGCAGCTAAAAGCACTCTGAAAAGCAGAAAAGTTTCAAGAGGTTTTGAGACTGCTGGAGAAATGTGTTTGTTTTCTTATCTGTTCTTGCTATTTTAAACCTCACTGCAAAATATTCATTAAAGGAATTTTTTCTTCACATGCTCTTGAAAACTGATAAAAGCTCTTTCTCGATTACCCAACTTCCTGTGAAACCAACTGGGCAGAACCTTAAAAATTCATATTTTAAAGGAATATCATTAATTATTGCAAAATATCAATTATCTGTTTCAATGAAGCCTACCTTCTCTGAAGCTAAACATTTTGCCATAGTGAGGACAATATTTTTCAGTTTTTGAATTTTGATTTTACATTACAATGTCAAAGTGATCCTTGAGAAATATACTAAAAAAGAAAATAAAAAAATAATTTGTGATCTGGATATATGTCTACACATTACATTTTATCTTAAAAGATAAAATGATAAAGATAAAAAGATAAACAAGGCTATAAGCTATATAATATATATATCACACTATATATAGTACATAAATAACATATTAAATAGTTTGAATCAACTGAAAACATTTGGTTTTGCAATTTTCTTTCTACTGCTATATATACTATATTTCTAATGAACTTCTTTGTAACACTTTCCTTCCCAATTGAATTTTGATAAACCTAATAACCATTTCCCCTGATACGAGAGTTCTATTTTATTCCTTAAACTACCTATAGTTTTAAACTGAGACATTCTTAGTCAGTTTACTGACTAATTACTTAGTCAGTCCGTTTCTATGGCAAAACCAAGCTAATTTAGCAATGATAAATTGTAAGTAGAGACAGAGATAGATATAGACTAGACTAGATTAGACTAGAATAAAATATTTAAGCTGTAAAGGACCTAACCACAATCATCCAGTCAAGTGGCAGCAGTGTAGAATACAGCACAATAATCACCAGTTCTGACTGCCTGGCCATGTTGTGTTTGATGTGCCCCAGGACACAGTATGCCCTCTCTGCTGCCCCAGCACACTGCTGAGTCATACTGAGCCCATTCACAAACAGCACCCCCAGATCCTCTTCTGCAGTGCTGATCCCCAGACACTTTTCTCCCAGGGCACGCTTGTGTCCAAAGTTAGTCTCTCCTAGGTGCAGAATGCTGCATTTGGACATGTTCATTTTGATGCTACTGGTGATTGCTCAATGCTCCAATCTACCTAGATCCCTCTGCAAGACCTCTTATACATCAAGAACGAGCAAACATCGCTTCCTAATTTTGTGTCATCAGCGTAAACTTCAGTGGTGTGTTCAACTTCTGCATCAGAAATGATGGCTAAATAGTAGACTGCACATAAGTCTGCAAATGTCAGAGCACACATCAATAGAAACACAAAGTGTAGCTACCAGAGAGCCATGTTGCCTCTTACAGGAGAGGGTTAATTTTCCATATACTATACTGAGCTCAGTGTCTGGCTTGAAAACTCCATAAAATGAGCATATGTCAACTGTATTTGGATGCCAGTTTTTGATTCTGTTCCTATCCCTTTTGTCCCTAGATGTTTAGCAGCGTTAACTATAATGTAGTTGCATCTGAATTATCAGCTCAAATTTTTTACCTTTACTTTACTTTTTGGGGGATTAATTTGAATATTATTGAGTTTCATATGAGCATTTCAGGATTGTCTAGGCAAAAGGAATACTTTACCATTTAACCTGTACTGACTATAGATGGTGTGTCTGTGCAACATAGCCTGGAAATCATTGCTTCTCCAAACTTTGAAAAGTAGTAGGACTGAAGCATTAGGAACGAAAACTATCATAATCTTTTTCCCCCTATGTTACTTACATTTATCTACAACACAAGAATTATCTGCAGTTGGTAATTGTATGATTTTATATTGAAATATTAAAAAGTTCAGAAGCAGATGAGTTTTGGAAAAGTAATACCAAGTCAATGTTAAATTTGATACATTACAGTTCTAAAATCATTACAATAAGAATCTCCAAAGCCTGTCACTGGAGTCAATGAAATTCCTTTTGATCAATTAGTTATCTCAGGACTCACTTGTCTTTTAATCCTCCTCATAATTTTGTATTCTTATTCTTCACTACCAGAAGTGTTAGCTCTGTATCATACTGAATATGTTAGGATGTCTTGGAAAGCTTTGAAATACAGTGTTGCAGATTTTCACAATGGTATTCAGAAGTCTGATACTAGAGAGTTTTATCTTTTTTTTAATTGATTAGAGTATTGATTACTCATTAATGCATATTAATCTGAGTACTTCTCTTTGTGCTGGCAATATACTCCATCCAAATTATGGAATAAACCATCCATCTCCACTGCCTTACCTTTTTGAAAATATGTCTAAGGCATTTTATTATGTGTAAACTAGTAATCCAGAAAATTGCCATTATTTTAGAAAAGGGAAATTTTTAAAAAATTATATAGGGATTACATGATCTTACAGGTTCTTTCAAAATTCTGCCTTTTAAACGTGAGTATTAAAAGAATTTACAGTAGTGAAAAAGAAAAAAATAGAAAGGAGATGGGTGTATGAAATGCTTTCAGTAAGGAAAAAAATTCCTTACTTTGATAATGTTAAATAGATACCAACAATTTCTGTCTTAACGGCTTCTCTCTGGTAACACACATCATTCCTTGGTCATTTTCATTTCCATTGCCATAACTACCTTCCTTAAGATTATTATATATAATGCAATTTTGATAGCTTTAGTCAAGTGGCTTGTGAGAGTTAGTCAGAAAAAGAAAAAGAATGCAATAAGGAACAAAAAGAGAAAAGCATATGTGAAAGAATGTGGCGGTCTGAATGGTGTTTAAATTCAAAGTTGACTTTGATCATCTGCTGTGATCAAAATATTGCAACTGCATTATCCGTGAAAGCACCTATAAAAACGAGAGTAAAGTAATAACACTGCAATGAGCTAACTGCTTCTATGTGTAAATCTGAATTTCTTTGCTTTCCTAGTGAAGCTTCAGACCAGGAAATCAGAGTAAGCACAGTCACAATCAGAGCAGGTCATTACAGAAAACAAAAATTATAAATAGTTGCTCAGGTTCCCATGAACCCTGCGGTATGACTACACATACCAGATGCTGGAAGAGATGAGACTGATTTGCTTTCCTAAATTCTTTTAAATATTGTATTGACTATTATAGCTCAAGTCTCAGTGCTAGGTTTATATGGGTTTGCTTTTTATTCCTGGAATTCTGTTGACTTAGAGCAGACAGTAAGCTCTATAAGTGAAATGTGAGGTATTCATTTATTTAACTTAAAAATATGAAGACATATTTCAGAAATACTTTTTCCACTATTGTTATTGTACTGCTTTTGATACACAACTTCCAGATATCACTCTTAATTTAACAATTTGATTGACTATTGAAAGGAAGTGAAATGATGATTAACCTGTTTATTAAAAGGAAAAATATATTTTTATAACCAGAGAGTAAACAGAAACGTAACCCATAACAGAAAAAAGACTTTGGATAAGTTGTTTTTATCTCAGCTCTGTATTTTGCAAATTGGAGAAGTCTTCCACTACAAATGCTTAAGCAGAAATTACTAATACATTTTGAGATGAGGATACAAGAGCTTCATATCATCTTATGTAATGTCTTCAAATGAGTGTCTGACATAAAATGAGAAGTACTGGGTACTTTTAAAATACTATTAAAATTGCCTGAAGGCAGATCAAACATGGTTGATACCAGGCAAGCTATACCATTCGACTCAGGTAATCACCCTTTTTTTCAAAGTATGGTGATTCTATCATGAATATTTAATTCAGTCTTAATAAATGCACATATTACGTGAGCTTTTGTTATTTTTCCTTTTTCACAGACAATTACTTCCCCTCTCCCTCTTCCCCACTGTTTCATTTTGTGTTTCTTTGGGGGTTTTGGGAGGTTTGGGGTTTTTTTGGTGGGAGGTGGGGGGACAGTGGGGTTTTTTATTGGTTTAGTGTGGTTTGAGTTCAGTGTTTTTACAGGTATATTCTATGTAGTTATGTTACCAGAGGAAATAAGTACATGCATTAATCATATTCATGACAGACTTCACAGGAATATGTGACAAATGACTGGAATCTGGTGGTATCATCTTAAGTAGATTTAACAGCTTAATAAAAACCCCTTGAAATCCCTTAATCTTCTTTGAAAGTTTTAGACATAAGGGCCAATATATTTTTTAAAAAGGTAATAAAACAACTTGGTTTTTAGGTGACAGTGTAAGATCAGATTTCTCAAATCTTTCCAAAATTAGTATCATAAGATAAATCTAGAAAGTTTATTAATGTATTTGTCTTTTATTTTTTTTAATGTGAATTGTCATCTTTTGTTTCAACAGAAACTTTGAAATGGTACCAGATAAAATACTCTTTTAACCACAAAAGTTAAGTAGGCTGTGCTCTTTGGAAATCAATTAATATTACTATGCTAACCTGAATAAAATACAAGCTTATGTTGATAAGGTCCAGTAACCGTTATTACTTCATAGTCAAACAACCTGGTCTTGAACATTTCCAGAGATGGTGAATCCACAAGTTCTCTGGGCAACCTGTTCCAGTGCCTCATTACCCTCAAAGTCAAGAATTTCTTTCTAATGTCTAATCTAAACCTACTCTCTTTCAGTTTAAAGCCATTGTCCCTTGTTCTATCATTACATGCCCTTGTAAATAGTCTCTCTCCATCTTTCTTGTAGGCCTTGTTAAGTAGTGGAAAATCACAATAAGGTCTCTCTGGAACTTTCTCTTCTCCGAGATGAACAGCCCCAGCTCTCTCAGCCTGTCTTCATTGGAGATATGTTCCAGCCCTCTGATCATCATCATGATCCTCCTCTGAACTCGCTCCAACAGGTTGAAGTCCTCCATCAGTACTCCAGGTGCAATCTCTCTTCAGGGGCAGAATCAACTCCTTTGGCCTTCTTCCTTTTCCTAGAGGAGTGGGTTTGATGACTTAGAGACTGATTTCAGACTTCAATGCAATATTTATTCTGTTGTTCCCATGATAAGATGGAATATCTCTTTCAGTTAGTGTTGTTAAAAATAAAATAAAATCCTGAGAAATGTGTTACAAAGTGTGACTGTGTCTCACTCAACTAAAAATATAAATGGACAGTTAGGTTTACTTGTGATAAACATTAATTGAGTGCTCACTTTGACCTTCGCTGAAGCTAAGTCTTTAATTTGATATTTCATTTTGTATAGAAATGTATAATTTTTAGTGCAGTATCTCTGCATTACAGTTTTGCTCCAGAACAACTGAGATACTATTTAAAGAAAGCTGCACTGACATGTACATGACACTGCTGTTGATCAGGTACATCTCAGTTTTGTCCACTTTACAGTAAGACCTAGATTCAGTTTTCCAGTACACATATTTTTCCAGTTACAAACCTTTCCATCTTTATGCATGTTAGTGGTTCTTTTCAAGAAAATCACTTTTAAATCTCCTTATGATGGATGTTTTCAGAGCACTTTCTCTCTTTTCTCTTGTTGAGCCAATTCTGAGTTCCACCCTGACTTGCTTCTACACCTGTGTTCTTGCAGTTCATCCATTCTCAAGGACATCTGCAAACCATATTAGTGCACACAATATTCAGCCATTGAAATTATAATGAAACTATCAAGCACTTGAGTACATTTTTCAAATAGGAGACAAAGGCCTAAAGGACCCACTTGACATTCCTTCACTGTCTGCTGTTGAATTATTGAGACCTATTTCCAGATAACATCCAGTTTTGTGTCAGTTTTTTATCATTTTTACTAAGACTGTATACCTCCCTCAGTGTTATCTGTGACATAAAGTAGATAACATAATAACCATGCATTGTGGCTTGAATAAATAATATGATAACATTCATATTTTAATATAATATTATGACTTCTCTACCTCAAACAATATTGTCCATACCTCTCACTAGCTTAAGGATCTTTTCATATTATTTAACATTTCTCCTTCATTAATCTTTTAATGGAAAATGAGGAATTGATATACAATTGTGAGCACTGAGTAAGAAGTTGCAGTCCTGAATGGTGTCCTGAAATGGAAGGAAATGCAAATATTTTCTGAATGACCCACATGAAGTAGAATCATTTTAGGATTTGTACATGCAAGCTGATATTCCAATACTATTAACATCAAGACAAATTATTTGAAATACTTGTGGCCTGGAGCACAATAATCTTGAAAGACGTTCATATCTATGTTTTCTTGGCTTTCTCATTCATTATAAATTGTCCTGATCAGTATAACTGCTTAACAATTGAGTCACTAAGTAATTACATTGTCTGTGAAGCTGCAGATTTAAAGATCACACAATGCATCACTGAATTTTTAGAGATCCAGAAAGTATTCACCATTCTCACTCAGCAAAGAAATCTACTTATGTGACCAGTATTTTAGCCTTTTTATGTCATTTTATGGCAACACATAATGTCTTCAATATTCTGACTTATGAAAAATGAGGAACAAATTTTCAAAAGAAATTCAAGGTTTAACATGTAAAAGGAAATCAGAGAATGAAATTAAAAATTGCAAAAATATTAAGTTTTAAAACATGCTTTGGTATGTGACATTGGATGTTACAAAATAAACTCCTGGGAGACAAAAGAGTCGTTACAATAACCAATACTCTGTTAATATTTACTCCTATGTTACTGAAGGTCAGAATGTTAGAACTTTAATCTAATAGATCTAGAATGTGTGGATCAGCCCACATGATCTTTAGAATCACAGAGTCACAAAATACGCTGAGTTGGAAGGGACCCACAAGAATCATTGAGTCCAGCTCTTACACTTGCACAAGACCACCCCCAAGAGTCACATACTGTGTCCAAGAGTATAGTCAAAATGCTTCTTAAGCTCTCTCAGACTTGATGTTATGACCACTTCTGTGAGAGGCCTGGACAAGTGCTCAACCACCCTCTGGGAGAAGAATCCCTTTCTAAAATCTAACCTAAACCTCCCCTGGCACAACTTCATGCCATTACCCTGGGTCCTGTCACCACAGAGGAGAGATCAGTGCCCGCCCCTCCTCTTCCCCTCATAAGGAAGTTGTAACTGCAATGAGATCTCCCCTCAGTCTCCTCTTCTCCAGGCTGAACAGACCAAGTCACTTCAGACACTCCTCATACACCTTCCCCTCATGGCCCTTCACCATATTCATTGCCCTCCTTTGGACACGCTCTAACAGCTGAATATCTTTCTTATATTGTGATGCCCAAAACTGCACACAAACTGAAGGTGAGGCCACCCCAGCACAGCAGCACAAAGCAGGACAATCTCTTCCCTCAGCTAGCGGGCAATGCCTTGCCTGATGCCTCCCAGAACACGGCTGGTCCTCCTGGCTGCCAGGGCAGTGTTGATTCACAATCAACTTGCCATCAACCAGGACCCCCAGATCCCTTTCCATGGCACTGCTCTCCAGCATCTTGTTCTCTAGTCTGTACATACATACAGGGTCGTCCAATCCCAGGGGCAGAATTTGACCCTTCCCCTTGTTGAGCTTTACATGGTTTCTGATTGTCCAGCCCTCTAATTTGTCAAGTCTCTCTGCAGTACCTCCTTATCTTCGAAGGAGTCAACAGCTCTTCCCAATTTTGTGTCAACTGCAAACTTGCTTAGTATCCCTTGCAAGTCATTTATGAAGATGTTGAAGAGCACAGGGCCCAGGATGGAACTCTGTGAAACCCCACTAGTGACAGGTCACCAAACTGATGTTACCCCATTCACTATTACCCTCTGTGCTCAATCTGTGAGCAAATTGCTCACCCACCACATGGTGTGCTTCTCCAGCTGCGTGACATTCTGTCCAGAAGGATCCTCTGAGAGATGGAGTTGAAAGCTTTACTGAAATCCAAAAAGATTACATCAACAAGCTTCCCTGGATCAGCTAGGTGCATTACCTTGTCATAAAAGGAAACCAGGTTTGACAAGGGGGTCTTTCATCTCCTAAACTCCAGTGACTGCATTGTCTTTCAGGTATTTTTCAATACCTTCCAGAATGATCTTCTCTGTAGCTTTACTATGCAGTCAAATGAGACTGACAGCGTTCTTGGGCCCTGCTTGCCCTTTTTGAAAATCAAAGCAGCGTTCATGAGCTTCCAGTAAGCTGGGACCCCACTGGATTCCCAAGACCACTCAAAAATCATTGAGAGAGGTTTTCCAATGGTAACAGCCAGATCTTGGAGGATTCTTGGGTGAATCCCATCAGTCCCCACAGATTTGTAAGGATCCAGCTGGAGCAGTAAATCCCACATAATTTCAGGGTCAACTGGGAGTTGATCATTCTCAAAACAGTTAAGAATGCAGAATCAGCTAATTGTCATTATCTCCTTGAATGACCTTGCCCCCACCACCCCAGGTGTCAGACCTCCTATCTTTTTATTCCTGGCTTAAGGTATTTCAGATTCTTTTCATAGGTTTGCAGCAGCGGCGAACACACACACATACACAGACACACACCAAGGTCAACAGCCAGAACCAATGACAATGACCATTTTATTAACCGTATGCTTCTCTTTTATACTTTTCTTATCTGTCCATGCATACACATATCACACTCTATTAGCCAAGGACTTTTGTAGATGAGTCTTAGACCATCTTCTGATAAGTAGTTCACATCTCTCCTCATGGTGGCAAGACTCAGAACACTTCTTGTTTTTCTCAGTTGTTCTCCTTCTTTATTCTACTTTCTCATGCCACTGCAAGGCCATAGACTTGTTTTTCCCCACTGCCCCATACTCACAGGTGCATCCTTCCCAGGCCAAAGATGTCTTCAGCCCAGAAGTCTCCAACATAGGTTGACTGAGGAGTACCCTCCACTGCTCTTACTTTGGAAGTACAATGTCCTGTCCTTTCCTGGTAGACAAAGTTATTAGGTAGCCTTTTCAAAAATGAAATTATATTTAACACTAACAATGAGAACAAAGAAAATTAATTTTAAAGCAATGTGCTTTCCATGTTTGCCTAATCTTACTGTCTAGTCAAGAAAAGAATAGCCTGTCTAGCCTTACTGTCCTGTTTAGCTGCCTAATGTGACTCAGTTTCTTTGGACTCATCTGATGTCAGTCCAAACGTTTTTACAAGCCTGTTTTCAGTGCCTTTGGCTAGAGAGTTGCCAACTCTAACAACCTCACAGAGGCACCAAGTCTGCAGTTCCAACTGGCAGCAAGGTTGAGCAGACATTTCCAACAGGCACACAGATAAACACATACATGTGATATACATGTATACATATATATAGATACATGCACGTATACATGTGGCATGCAAAAAAGTTAAAATAAACAGATACACACAGCACTCAAAGACAAAGTGGATCAATGACCTCATTCTGCTTCCCCTTCTTGCTGAGCAGGATGGATGTCTGCTGGTGGGAGTCAACGTATACACACACACACATATATATATGTATGACTACTATATATATTTAAGCTCCTTCTAGAGGCTGGATTGTCCTTCCTCTAGCTAGGGTAGAGTTAATTTCCTAGGAGCTGTGTTTTGTGATTCAGAATGAGAATGACATTGGTAACACCTTGATGTTTAGGTTTTTGCTAAGCTGTACTTATGCTGAGTCAAAGACTTTTTCTTGTCTCAAGGTCTGTCAGTGAGGAGGTATACGAAGGAAACTGGGAGGGAGCATAGCTGGGACAGTAACCTGAACTGCTCAAAGGGATATTCCACTCCATAGAACATCACGTACATAAACTGTGGGGAGTTATCTGGCAGGGGGAGCTAATCTGGTTTCAGAAGGAGGAGTCTGGCATCTGTCAGTGGGTGGTGAGCAGTTCTATTGTGCATCACTTGTTCTTCACTTTTTATTATTATTATCATTTGCAATTGCTACCATATTTTACTGTGTTTTCAGTTATTAAACTGTTCTTATCTCACGTTTTACCTTAATTCTCCCCCCCATTCCACTGGAGTGGGGGGAAGAAAGGGGGGTTGAGTAAACAGTTGTGTGGTGCTTAATTTCCAGCTGGATTTAAACCACAACCTGGATGCAAACTTTCAGTCCACCCAGCAGCTGCCTCTGGGTCTGAGTATTTTGCTTTTAAATTAACCCATTTTATATGTTTATTGCTCTACTTTCCTGTAACTGTTTCTCCCAAAATTATCTTGATCTCTTCTTTCCACCACCTCTGTCTCCTCCACAAAATATCCCATAATAAACCCTGTACAATCAAAAAATCCTTTTTTTCCTGCATCCAGGAGTGTGTCCAGTACTTCTTGTAGTGACTCTCCAGATGAGTGTGATGAGATGTGCATGAGATACACATACATAATTCAGTGAAACTCTTCAGAACTTTTCTACTATATGGGTCTTTAAACAGTGATTTAAAAATGTAAAGAAGAAAATGTTTCATTTTCTATGAGTGGCATGGCTTGCCTGTTGTAATGTTATGCTGTATACTGATGTGTGCTAAAGTGGGAGTATAACAGTATGCTAAAGTAAATGAATAAATTCAGTGTAATCAAGTCACTGAATTGCAATTACTGGTTTCTACAATACTTGTGAGGTATTTTAAAATACAATGTTTTCAATTTTTATTTTTTTAATATTTTAGCAAAGTGTAATAAAACGTGAAAGTAGAAAATACATTAAATTAGGATAAAATATATTATAGTTAAAAAAAAGAAAAGTAAATAAACAAATGCTTTAGTAGAAGCAGTTGACATTTGTTAAACTTCAGAAATCATTATTGGAGAAAATTTTTATAATCTAGATAATATACTTTTGGATTTCAAGTTTTATTTGGGATCTACCAAGCTCACTTTGAAAGGTCATCCCCAATCATGCATACTGAAAGGAAAAGAAAAAGGTAAAAATGGAAATGTGAGAGTAGAAAAGACTGTCCTGAAATACAGTTGTCTGGCAAAGAAAAAACAATTAATGTGCATCATGATGCAATTCACATGCATTACTGTAATATGCCAAGCTGCACAGGGTGATAGAGCAAGATTCATGCCTTGCAAGACTAGCTGAAAACTAAGCTGCTGATGTTGACAAATCTACCATTACTCACCTAGTAATGCTTACACATTCTACAAGAAGTATTTAGGTGTTGTGTAACAAAAAAAAAAAAAATCTTTCATGTTATATTGCAAGAAATCTTTGATTCTTTCTCTTTTTAATTATGTAGTCCTTCTTTTCTGAAGAATAGAAATACAAAGACAATCAAATACAAACATGAAGTTCTCTTCAAGCTATTGTCTTTCTCAGTCCTTTAAAAGTGAACATCTTTGAGTGTAGATGGAAGTTAATTTTGCCACAAAATATGACTAGAATATTTTTTTTCTAGATTTTGTGTGTGTGTATTGCAAAATTGTACCAAGAATTAATGCAGATTTCTGGCAGAAATAAGAGCATCAGGAATTTCAAGAGACCCTCTTTTTAATGAGATGCTCCTTCTGGTTTGGACTGAAAAAATCAATAATGATAGCTTATCTGAAATCTATGTTCTAAGATTATTTATACTCATTAGGAGTCATTTTAGCTTAGCTGACCATCACTCTACCTCAGAAAGTCAAAAAAGTTATAGTTTACATTTATAGGCTGAATGGTAAATTCTTCAGCTTACAAAGGTGTCCCAGTATTGCGGTCTAAAATTCTGGCAACACAATCACATTGGTAGTCCGGTATTCACTCTTCAACCCCCACAATCTACAGTGTATTTTCCAGAGAAATGGTTAAGTTTAGCATTTTGATTTTGATTTTTCCTTTATGTGTGTAGGATTTTTTACTTATCTTTGCTGTTTCACATTAGTAATTTCAAAGAGCTTGAAAATTTATGAAGATCAGTTTCAATTGATTTTTTTCTTTCAAAATCCTTGCAACTATTTCTAATGCAAATTACCTATATATACATACTACAAGAACATATTCTATTGCCTCATCTGAATCACTGACCAAAGCTACACATTATGTGTATTTATATGAGATTAATGAATGTTACACGGTTGTTCATGGAACTGAGCTGAGTAGTATGGAGCTACTGTGGGCACCTTTGTTCTGTGTTTCCCAAATTCAGCTCTGGATGCATTGCTAAATTGCACAAAGATTAGTGTTTTTGTATTCAAATAGAGACATGAAACTGTCCAACAAGCTGAAATTATTCTATGCAAACAGCCCCACCTTCAAAAAAGTCTAAACCAAATGGAAAAAACAAGCACACAAACAAAAAACAAACAAAACCAACAACAACAAAAAACACACAAAAAATCCCCAAACCAAAACAACAACAACAAAAACAAACAAACAAGCAAAAAAAAACCACACACAGTACCAGTACCAGACATAGCTACCTGAATATCCAGGCAAGATGTAGCCTTTGAGGAATAGAATCAGGTCAGACTTAACCAAACTGGACATACCTGAGCCTATGGACTCTGATAGGATGCTCGAACAAGTGCAACAGGAGCTGGAAGGTATCATTACAAAGCCCCTCTTGATAATCTTTTTATTGATCGTAGTGACAAGGAAGAGTGCCCAAAGACTGGAGGAAACTGTCAGTCCCTTCTTCAAGAACATGGAGGACCCAGGGAGTGAGAGGCCAGTCTCATCTTGGACTCTAAGGAAGTGACAGAGTGGCTAATTCTTAAAGCCTTATATATAGGAGTTCAGAAGTACTCACTACTACTTCAGCAAGGGAACACCATACTTGAACTACTTCATAAATTTCTGTTTGGAAGCAACTGTCTATTGCAACAGCTACTGTGGACATTTCTAAGGTTTGTAACACTGTCTTGCATAAGATCATCATAGAGAAGTTGTTGATGTACAGCGATGATGGATAAGCAGACAGTGAAAACTGATTGACCATGCCCAGAGTGTGGTGACCAATGGCAAAGAGTCTAGTTGGAGGGCAGGGACTAGCAGTGTACCTTAGTGCATCAATACTTAGTCCAGTCCTGTTTAATATCTCTACTAACAATCCAGATGGTAGTGTAGAGCGTAACGTCAAGTCTGCAGGCAACACCAAGCTGGGAGGAATAGCTGGCTGAAAGACTCAAGAGCTGTATCCCTGCAATCCAGAGGGACCTTTACAGGCTGGAGAAGTGGACTGACATGAGGTGACCTCATGAAGTTGAAATCAAACAAATGGAAGGGCCAAGTCCAGAACATGGGGAGAAATAACCCAGTTCTCTACTACACGCTGGAGGCTGGCCAACTGGAAAGCAACAGCAAAGAAAAGTACCGGGAATTCTGGAGGATACCAGGTTGAACATGAACCAGCAATGTGCCTTTAGTGCAAAAAAAGTGAATGGTATCCTCAGCTACAGGAGGTGAAGTGTTGTCAGCAGGTCTGAGGGAGGTGATCCCTTCCCTTTATTCAGTAACTGAAGTTCTGTACTCTTCTATTGGACATAATTAAGAAAGTCCAGTGAAGAACCACAAGGATGATTAAGGGTCTGGAACATCTCTCCTAAGAAGAAAGTCTGAAAGAGCTGGTAGTATTTAGCCTAGTAAACAGAAGTTTCAGAAGACTATCATTCATGTATATAAATACCTGAAAGGGGGTCATGCAAAGAGAACAATGCCAGGCTCTTTCCAGTGGTACCCAATAGCAAGACAACAGACAATAGGAACACACTAAAACATATGAGGTTCTGTCTGAACATCAGGAGACTTTTTTGCTGTGGGAGTGGCTGAACACTGAATAAGCTGCCCACAGAGGTTACAGAGTCTCTGCCTTCAGCTGTATAAGAAACTGCCTACATATGGTCCAGGGTACCTAGCTCTAGGTGTCCCTGCTTGACAAGGTGAAGGGACCTTCAGAGGTGCCCTCCAACCTTAATCATTCTGTGATTCTGGGAAGCAGTTGAAGAGAAACAACTTTTATTCAAGAAGAAAAACAGATCTTGCCAGAAAATTTCAAAACTATCGGTCATGGATAATTATGTGGATATAAGCATTTTAAGATATCAATAAAAATCTTATCCCTAAAACCTATTTTCTGATTTAGGTTAAATATATGAGTTCTCCAACTTGCCACATCAAGACTGTATTCTGAATTTGAAGATTTTCATGTAATTGACTGGTTTCCCTGCAGAAAAAATAACATGCCCAAAATGGACAAAACCCCCAAAGTCCAACAAACAACCGAACCAAACCAAATGAAATCAAGTCAACCAAATCCACAAGATGACCAATACTGACTGTGTACGGGATTATCAGTAGGGAAAGTGCTGCCTGATATCATCACCTTTGTGCATATATAGTCTTATTTCCTTTGCTCTTTTACTGGTGTCTTAAGATTTAATATAAAGTGGAAGAGACCTATAGCTATACTCATGCAACAATTGCATCTTAAACTCTGGTTTACTATTGTCTATATTTATTTAAATCATGCTTTTGAGTGTCTCTGTCTTTTACTTCATGCAAAATCCCTCTACTTTTTTTCATTAAGATTTCCAATCCCAGCACAACTGTGTAGCTTCTTCTGGATTAGCTGTGGTTTAAAGTCAGGGGAAAATAGCATATTTCTCTGTGCTGTGGGATTACAGTAGACATACGTGAAAACAAACTAATTTTTTGGAAATTATTTAGCTAACACATGCAACGCTTATGGATGCTTCATTCGGAACTGAATCAAATGAACGTGGTGAAAAATCCTGAAATTTTTTCAGGCTGCCTTTTCTGTCAGTTTTACTGACTGTGAATATGGAACAAAGTACAGAAACCAAGAATCAAAAGTTATTTGCTTAAAAATCAGTTGCTGATTTCTCTGTTTCAGTTGTTATTTCATTGCAGTCTTGGGACTGTGTTTTTGTTCCAAAAACATTATGGATCTAGGAGAGACAGTGTATAGTACACTATATAATACTAAATAACTTTCTTTTCAGTGAACAGAAAAAAACTATATTACCTACCAGGAATATAGTTAAGAGTCTTATGCAACCTCTGGTGTTTTCTGTTAAACCAAAGGTACAAGAAATGGACAAGAATTACCCTAAAGACCTGGCTGTAAAAAATTGTCTGTAAAATCAGACTGAGTACTGGAGTGCTGTCTTTAAGTTTTTCTAAAATTACTTTCAAACGCATGTTTTGGTATGCTGACAATAAACATTGGTGAGACTAGCAATGTTAAAACTGTTTCTTGGACACTGAAATATAAGATTTAGATTTTTTATATAGGCAGAAAAATTTTCAAAATCTGTCCATGATTTCTTAGTGCCTTCATTCATATAATGGACAGATATGTCTATAGTGCACAGAGGTTATTAGAAAAGCATCTCATAGTAAAATAAAGTGACTTAGAAGTATCTTATAGTAAAATATGCCTTTCTCTGTCAGAGAGAATCTAATGGCCTGTATAGTAAATCCTGCAGACATATTCAGTGTTGCATGTAAACTATGTTTACCAGCACTATTTGAGATAATGGTATGTACCAGATGTAATGTATATGTAGTTTCTTTGCTAAAAGCTCTTTCATCAGTTTTCATGCACAGTTTACAAGCAAAAAGCTATCAAAGCTAGTCTAATATTGTGTTCCTGTAAGGGGAAGGAAAAAACTTTTCAAGACAACTTTATGTGTGTAGAGTTCTATTACTTATAGGAGTTTTGGGGTGCAGAATACAAAGGCGTTTAAAAGGAGTATATAAATTATAGGAGTATAAAAGAGTATATATAAATATATATAAAGAGTATATTAGGAGTATAAATATATATATATACAAATATATAGAAGGAGTATAAAAGAGTACAATACATGTTGACAAGTAACATAAAAAAAATGGTCCTAGGATTGAACTCACAGCCTCAGGAATACCACGTGAGCTCCTTTTCCAAGCACCACCATTTCAAAAACACACAGAGTAAATTAATTTGAAAGGTGTTCCTTTCATGCAGGCTGTACATATACCCAGCCAACTCCTGAGCCACTCTGTCATGTCTTACTGAAACAAACAAGGGACAAACACCTGCCCCTCCCAGGTGAAAGACCCTTTCACCCACTGGCTGGGATCATGATTCTTGCCACAACTGGGCCCAAGTCAGCTCATCTCCCAGCCCACCATAAACAAAGCGAGAAACTCCCTTTTGCAGCTGCTCTCCTGCAGCTCAGCTACCCTAGCAGCTTGTGCTGGATTCCAGTTCCCATTACCTGTCTTGACATCCTTCCAGCAGGACTCAAGGTTCTCCAGGTCCGGTCCAGGAAAGTAAAGGAGGTGAGAAACCTTCCTCCACCCCGCTAGGGGAGCAAGGGAGGAGAAAACCCCTTTTTGCAAGCAGAAGTGAAGTGATGTTGAGCTCTTCACTTTTGATATTCTGAGCTCCCCACCACCCCACCTCTTCAAGACAGGGGGCACTGAGCACCACACCAGGCTGGGTAGCAGGAGCAAGGCAGGTACACAGAGAGCGAGGGAGTGTGTGTGTGTGTGAGTGTCAACACAGTGCAGGGCCTGCTTACCTACATGGCAACATATTAATTTTATAACACTACTCAATTATCATATCTAAAGGTTTCATCCAACCTAAGAAATGTCCGTACCCAGAACTTCCCTTGAGACTGCCTCATGGCATGCCTCTTCTAGAATTTAGTTGGAGGTCTTAAGACCCCTTACTTCATTCTTTATCATCATCATCTTCTTCATACAACTTTCCCTTACTGGAGCGTCTCCAAGGTTGCTGGGTTTTGTTTTCTTGTTTTGACTAACATGGTATCTAATTGTCTTAGTTTTGGTACTTGCTTCCCAGGCATGGTGTTCCAGCTACCATCTGACTCTTAAGACAGCTAGCACAGGTTTAGAGACTGTGCTAGATGTAAGAAACTACATAGCTGTATAAAAATCTACAAATACATAAAAATCCTAAGGCATCAATTGTTTAAAAAACATTCAATTCATAGATTTTTGTGTCTTCTATTGCTGCAAGTCACAATTCAGTTTGATTTTAAGATCAAGGGTTATGTTGGTGACCATTAGGCTGCTACAAATTTTTGTCTTTGCGAGAAAAGCTTAATAGCACTGACCTTTTAACTCAAACATCTACATTCAGATAACTCAATGATATGACACTTGCACATTCTTGCTGACTTTATACTCCTCCCCTTCCTAAAACTTCCTAAGGGGGTCACATTCCTTGAACACTTCAAGAGTGAACAAAGGTGATGTAAATCTCTTCTCCAGAAATCCAGAAGTTATCTTTCTAGGGTGATTCAAGCTCAAAAAGAGTTTACTTTTTGTTCCTAATCCAGACTTTTGTTTAATTTGGAGTGTCTTAGTTTGAGGGAGAATTAAGATATCTATGTTAGCCAAGAAATAATCCCTCCCTTTTAAATTTAGAGAACAGAACTTTAATTAGGAAAAATATATGTAAAGGAAAAGATAACAGTTCTCAACCACAACACACA
>WBMV01006620.1:4633-16408 GCA_013396655.1 Campylorhamphus procurvoides | reverse complement strand
TGAGAGTGGTGGTTTCCTCCTGTCAATGTCCTGCTGCTCCTCTGGATCCGACCAGTTGTTTCCTGAGGTCTTCTGAGCCCTGTTTATGTACCCTCAGGGAGAACCCAGTCCCTCCCCCAGGGCGGAGATGCACACAATGGGTGATTACCTCTGTGAATCATGGGGTATTGTTGAACCGTTGATGGCCCATTAGTACCCACGCCCCCTCAGGCTGGGTGTGAAGGTGCTAACGACTTCCTGAGCAGCTACTGCAAATGGTCCATTGTTCTTGGGGAATGAATAGAGGGGGTAGAATACATAGCTTTGATCACCCCCACACAGTGATAACTGGTCCCTCCTGCTGAACTAGGACATGGAGAAAAGAAGGGGTGACCTTATTGATCTCTACAGGTTCCTGAGGAAGGACATGAAGAGGGAGCTGCCAAGCTGTTCTCCCTGAGATCAGTGGCAGGACTCATGGGAATGGGTCAGAGATGTATCTGAGAGGGCTCTTGACATAAGGAAGCTTTTTTTTTTTTTAATGACAAGGTGGTCAAATGATGGAACAAGCCTGCTAGAAAGGTGTTTCATGCCCAAGATCTGTCAGTATCTAAGAGGCATTTGGGCAGTGCTCTTAATAATATGCATTATGTTTTGGTCAGCTCTGAAGTGCTCAGGTAGTTTGACTGGATGATTATCGAAATGTCCCTTCCAACAGAAATATTCTGTTCTGTTCTGTTCTTCTCAGAATTATACTGAAAATTTTTCCCCACGTTTCTGCCATAAACAAATGTTCAGAGTTGTTCTAAGCTCTTAAAACCCATAGGTTTGTTCCTGGGCATAAAACCCGCATTCTGGCAACCTGTAACACCCTCATTTAAGTCCAGCCAAACCATACAGACTCTGTAGTAAAATTCATTTAGTTGGATTGCTTGTTACAGCAATAATATGCAATCTATGTGATTTTAGATATAAAATTTGTAAATTTAGCTGCTGCTGTCAAATTTGGGAAGTTTAATTTGCAAATTAGTTCTTTCACTTATAAATTCAGTAAAAAAATCTTTGCAGTTATAAACTTCATTATTTTTATATGCATAAGAGTGTCTGTCTGTACACACACACCTACAAACATTTATAAATTTGTGTGTATTTACATGAAAAGATGAAAACCTGTGAACAGAGAAATATATCACAGAATCACAGAATACGCTGAGTTGAAAGGGACTCATACCAATCAACTGTCTTTATGTTACTTTTTTAACTTTAATAAAGTAAAAATTTAGTCTGAAGCAATAGAATGTAATGACAAGCTTTGTCAATATGTTGAAGGACAGACACCAAGATTACACATCTATTTCAGAATTCATTACATCCAGAAATAGTGTGCATTTTCTGTGGTGTTGTAGGAAAATTTAAGATCAACAGCCAAGCTCAGATTGAGGACCTCTCTGATATAATTGCATTTTGTGATCCAGTTCTATGGTGTTTAAATCATTATAAGCCAGTCCACACCTCAGGTATGGCCGATCAAGCTGGAAATTATCCTCATTCAGGGCAGATCAGGTTCTGGTGGCCAAGCTTGGCTCTTCAAATGCTTACGGCAACTGCTGTCTGATTTGACTGTTTACAGCCTTACCTCAAAGATAAAATGAGGTAGAAAGGCATTGTAATAACACATTAGGACTGGAGGACTTTGTCTCACAAAAGGTTTGATGGTACTGCCATCAGTATTGTCTTTTTGGCTTATGAGTCAGGCCTGGAGTTCAGGGAGGATTTTCCTTTCCAACACAGTTGTACGAAGCAACATCCTTTTTGTTAAGTTACTGTTTTAAGCTCCCAGGCATAGCTATTTGACTGGCATTCATAGTCAGCATGAAATATGAAAGACCTGAAAGTCCTGTAGTTTCTAGAATAAAATCAAATCTCTAGAGATCTTCAGATCAGCCCTAGATGAGGCCCACTTGCATGCAGAACTGACCATTACAGTGCAGGTATAAATCCTCATAGGTCTGCAAGTTACACAACTATTTTAAAATGCAGTGTTTCAATTAAAATTTAGGCCACTGTCTGTTGTTCTGGTATGGTACTGCTTCATTCATATATAATATTGAAGATGGAAAAGATAGTAATAGCATCAAGATCTTCACATAGGAATAACAGTGAGCCTCATCAAAATTTGCTTTATAATTTCCAGTACTTCACACAATCAGACAAGAACTTGAAAATGGTGACAAGAACATAACATTTTTTTAATGTTATCTGTCGGAACCATGTAGTAATGAATGAACAAGGCAGTATGCTTTCATAACAAGGACTTTTTGCTGTCTGAGGTATAGTAAAATGTGTAAATTCTTAGACTGGAAATCAGAGTAAAAAGGACAAGTGTGGTTCTCAAATCTTAACCAAAAAAACCAACCAACCAACTAAACGAAAAAAACAACCCACAACTGGCATGTATCTGTACAGGTAACAGCCTTGGAAAAGCAAATATTTAAGTTGCACAAAGAGATAATCAGATTCAGCTCTTGAGATATAACTTCAGGGTTCAATAACTTTGAATAACTTTGGGGTTCAATCTAAGCCAATTTAAAAAACAGAAAATTGGTAGCAACTATCCAGCATGTAAAGAGATTATAATAAACAGTTCTATGTCAACACTGTTACCTGTGTCGTCATTCCCTTCATACTGATGCCTCTCTGTTGACTGCAGGACACCAGGGACAGTTACTAGATACTTTTGGGATATCTTGTTTACACTCATTCTTTTGTGCTAGGTGTCCTGCAGAAGAATTATTAAAAAAAAAATAGATTAATTAGATATTAGAGGCTTTTCTAACTGGAGCAGGCATACTAAAGAGTGTTTTAACTTCTATCTGTGTAATGCAGAAAATGCAATTCTTTCCCTGACATTTTAAATGGTGGTTGAGAAGGCAACTAAATATATTTCTGTTCCACATCTCTGAGACTTTCAACAGTGATGAAAGAGACCACAGTTGTGACATGGTATGGATATCGCCATCAAACCTTAATAGAACTGGTTTTTTGCTAAGTATGATCACTCTGGGATATTTTATCATGTTGGAGAGAGAACTGGAGCATGTTGAAACAATAGTATTTCAGATGAGAACACTCAGTCTTCACAGTCTGTATAAACACTTTCATTTTCTTAATGTACTGTAGTCATTATGTTATCCTGAAGCCTCTGTAAATTAGAGAGATGTATTTGAGGCCACAATGCAATACAATATCCCTTGTGAAAACATCAAATATCTTATGTTGAATTTGATATTTTGAGCACTACAGAGAGTTGAAGGGCAAGGGTCTTCAAGCTGAAGTGGCAGAAACAGGGCTTGTTTGTAAACAAGTTTCACACTGTTAGAATTCAGTGTCAAGCCCAGATTTTCCAAGTACCTGGGATAACATTAGAAGATATATTGAAAATTCTGGATAACCTTCACATTATTAAGATTGTGTAGCAACCAAAATCTCACACACCTGACTAAGAATCATCTTTTTCATCTGATGAATGTTATTGGTTTACAGTTATCATCACTAAAAAAGGATGTTTTAAAATAAACATGAATGGTCATGCACATTTAGCTTGCAGAGTTTTACGCATTAATTTTTACTGACAAGTATTATCAAGTGCTATATAATTAAATTTAAATATTTAAATATAAATAAATAAACAAACAAATAAATAAAAGTAAATTCTGTTGCTTTCTTTGTCTTAGCTCTGAAAAAAAATTCTTTAAATAATTCTTAAAACTTGTTGGCAAAGAAGAGCAGTTGCCTTTTAAAATGCAGTACAGACATATGAACAAAATTAATCTTCATCAAAAAGATAAAGCTGTGTAAATAAGGCTCTCAGTGAGACTTGATATCCCATCTCAAATGAGTGGGGATCCTATCCATGTGGTCATATTTGGCATTCGTTGATTCTCTCAGTTCATCCATCAGTTTCAGTGTCACTGAAGTGACACTTTAAACCTTGTACTCCTTCTGTTTTCTAACTGCAGTTGCTACTGCCAATTTTAGTTCTATAATAGAAGATTTCCTTCATGCTTTTCAGGGTGGACTTCCATACATTTGCTCTCTGAGGATGCTGTGAATGACTGGTTTGGCCACTTAAATAAATACCATCAAAGCAGAGTTTAGTATGAATTTGTGAAAATGTGACTTTACCCAGTTTAATGGCATGGTTCACTCTATTACTTCACAGATTAAAGCATACAAAAGAAGATCAAATTAGAAGTGATCTGAAATGATTTGCACAGATGCTGAGAATGAGAAAGGTGAAAAGGATAGGAATGAAAAGATAAAGATGCAAAAGGTTTTAGCAGCTCTTAATCGTTGAGTACTTTAACATTTGCAAAGCAATTTGACAGGGTTTACTACAATTATAACAATGACTTAACTATAAATTTGAAATAGTAACATTCATATCATAATCAATTTGCACAGAGAGAAGTAAAATAATGTGTACATCTATTTCTATGGTTCTAAGTCCCTGTTAAAAATTCCCCTTCGGTTAAGTGCAGTATTCACAACAAATTCCTTTGTGTTTTCAAATTGGCACACTGAGGAGCATGGAAATCTGGGGGTGGAGGGGAAGGATATCAGCGTATTTATTAGTGATGATTCTTTGAGGCAAGTTCTGAGAGGTGTCCCATTCAGAGGGGGGCACCGGCACAGCCTGCTACAGTCCAGGAATGCTCAAAGGGCCTCACTTAGGACTGCTGCTCATAGGGTTGCAAGATGTTTAACATGATCATCAGTAAGTGTCGATTCTGTCCATAACCCAAGTCAGTAATTACTGGCTTTTTTCCCAAAGTGTAGTAACAGTGAGAGACTCCTTCATCATCAAGTGCTTCTGTGGGTGTTACAGGGTCACTGAACAGCTGAGGTAGGAAGGGAGCTCTGAAGGTCAACTTGCCCAAGCCCTCTGCTCAAGCAGGATCACCTAGAACAAGTTGCTCAGGACCATGTATAGTAAGATTTTAATTTCTTCAAGGATAGTGACTTCACAAAATCTTGGAGAAACTTTTTGCAGTGCTCAGTCAACCTCACAGTAAAAAGTTTTTTTAGGATAGTACGGGAGACAGTGTTGAAAGTCAGGATACAAAATATCCAGTTCTCTTCTCAGTTAGCAAGACAATAAGAGGTTATCCTAAGGTTGGTTGAGTATGACTTGCCACTGGTGAAGCCACCCTGACTACTCCTGATCACTTTCTTTTCCTTTATGTGCTTAGAAAGTGTTTAAAGGCTTGGTTGAATACTAACCTTCCTATGGATGGAGGTGAATCCAGGGCTGTAGTTCCCCTGGGTTGTACTTCCCAACCTTCTGGAAGACAAGAGTGACATTTGTTTCCTTCAGTTCTTCAAATCTCCATCATGATTCAAAGTTTATTGAGAGTGGCCTTGAAATTGTTTCAGCCAAATCCCTCAGCAGTCAAAAGTGCATCATATAAGGATTTACGTATATCTAGCTTGTTTCAGTATCCTCTAATCTGATCCTTTTCCACCAAGCATAATCTTTCCTTGATCCAGACATTTGTGCTAGTCCAGCCTGGCTTTGAACACTTCCAGGGATGGGGCAACCACAACTTCTCTGGGCAACCTGTCTCACTTATGTATATATATATATAATTTAAATTGATCCTCCTTCGGTTTAAAACCTTTGTCCTATCATAACAGGTTCTGCTTAAATATTTGTTCCTATCTTGCTTCACCTTGCCACCTTCAAGTACTGAAAGACCACAATAAGATTTCCCCAGAGCCTTCTCTTCGCCAGGTTGAACAGCCCCTATTCTCTCAGACTTTGCTCGTGGGAGAGGTGCAGTAGAGTGGCAGAAACAACTCCCTAGACCTTCTGGCCATGCTTCTTTTGATGCAGCCTAGGATACAATTGTCTTTCTGGGCTGCAAGAACATATTGGTGGCTCATGTCCAGCTTCTCATCCACCAGCATTCCCAAGTCCTTCTCAGAGGCCTGCTACCAATCTACTTATCCCCCAGCCTGTATTGATATCAGGGTGTCAATGACTGATACGAGGTGCTCCTGCTCAGAAACAGCACCTTACATTTGGCAATGTTGAACCTCACCAGGTTTCTACGGACCGACTTTGAGAAGTTGTCCAGGTCTCTCTGGGTGGTGTCCCATCCTTCAGTTGCCTAAGCTGCTCCACATAGCTTGCTGTTCTCTTCAAACTTACATTTTTCCAAGTATGGACTTGTGAAGGGCAGCACTCATCACCCACATCCATCAGGACACATTCAATCTACTTAAAAATTAAACGCTCAAAAGGCAGAGCTTTCACAGAGAGATATTTCTACTCTTGAGATGGAAATACTCTTTCTGGAAGTTATTATAATTAAACCTTTCAAAATCTTGGTCTTGTTTTTTTCCTCCAGACCTACTTTATATGTTTCTTTTTAAACTCTTTATTTGTTCTGCTCTTTTCAATGAAACGCTAGGGCAAGAGAAGGATACTTTTGGTTCCTCTATCAGAAACTTCTTATAAGAGGACTAGTTAGTTCTCCTAGAAACATAATACAGTGGTTTGTTTTAACTTTAAAACCTGCACCTGAAGTGGATTAAACAGACCCACTGGGGGGTGGATGATGTGGAAGGCTGGATCTTTGCTGACAACCTGTGGAAAACTTTTGCTGTAAAAATGTAATGAATAAGTAATGAGAAATGTGACACTCTATTGCGGTGGTTTATTGCAAGATATTATTCATGAAGCTAAAGAAAGATACTCTATAGTATAAGCATTTATTCATTCAAGCAGATACATCTCTTTTTCCAGAGGTCCGGACCCTATCCTCAAAAGCAAATGAATACTAACATCGTGCAAGATTTATTTTTCAAGTTATCCCTAACAGCCTTTTTTAAAGGGGTGAATGAAAAAAAAAAAAAAGGCTTGGAAAATGAGGAATGGAATTCTCAGATGATGCAACCGCTGGAACAGGTTATGCATGCATATGATGACTATCAAAAACCTTCCGGGGGAGCGGGGACAGAGGAACTTGCCAAACAATTATCCTAGAAAGATGAATTAAAATGTTTGCTGCTGCTTGATTTAAATCTGTGTTCATTCAGTTTCTCTGGCTTCTTTTTCGTGACCATCTTGTTGGTAAGTTTCCATGAAAACAGGTACAGTGGTGAAGTTCACCCTGTTGGCTAGGTGTCTTCTGTCAGAGAGCTTGGGCTTGTTCTCTGGCTAACAGAAGCTGCAATTTCTTTTGCTGTCTCCTGCTTTCCTCACTAAATTATCCTGTGGAAAATCATTTGTTAACCACAATTCATTATTTCCTCAAATAATTCTACTTTTCTTCTTCACAGCTGAAATTTTGTATTGTATACCACTGAACGTCTTCTGTCCATTGAGCCCAGTGAAACAATGTCTGTCCTTTCATACATATCTATGCATCTTCCTGGTTCAAGCCCCTTAGGAGTCTTTTCCTTTATGTCTGGGCAGTGGCAATGGCCAAAAGACAGAGGGAATAACTCAATCTGTACCTTTCACACAGCAAAAGGCAAGGTGCAGTGCAGTCATTATATTGATAGAGGGTACCTGGAACTCCCATGTGTATCTTCATTTGTAACAGGTAGCAATAAAGTAATAGTGACTTTTCCTTTTTGCCATTACTGGGAAATAATAAATGGCAGTACTATACAAAATGTTAAAAAAAACCCAGATATTTTGTATTGATATATTTTGGTGTTTATTGCTATCACTATGAGTCAAGTTTCTGGCCACTTTTTGTTAGCATCAGCAAGCACAGTGAGAATGCAGTGAGAATTAAAATTCACTGACAGACATAAGTCACCTTAATTCTGTTCATTTAGGAAAAACAGAAAGAGCAGTCCAGTTGTACTTAATATAAGATATTTAAGGAAGTCAGAGCTTAAGTATGATCTTAGTGCATGCGGTGCATCAGTAGGATGGTTTGCTTATTACGTTTAAAGATCTCATCAGCTGAGTAAGAAGGAGTATCTGTTCCTCATACTTTGTAAACTTGATGGGATATTTAACCCTGCAGAACTACCGTAAGGACTGTCCCATTCATGCAACCCCATTTCCCTTTTGGACTCCACAGAGTCTCTAATCTGGATTATTTTTTGAATGTCACAAATTAAACATAGAGTGTTAAGTAAGGTGAAGTTTTTTCTCCTTTCAGTCACAATAACTTTCACTCCTATGAGCAGAAAACAGAATACAAATTAATAACATGTAACAGTCTGAAATGTGAAAGGAAAATAACTAGGGTCACCCAGTATTTTTTGTAACTGAGTGGAAAAAAAATTGTCACTTAAAACAATTTTTATGTGTTTGAACATTCAGATTTCAGAATAATTTTTCAGTGCCAGAGTTATATGCTTTATTTGTGAGTTACAAAGTTTTAAGCAGCACTTGAATGTTCTTTATGTTAGAGCATTATTTCATTTCTCTCTAAATGACCCCTTCTCTGTAAGTGACTTTTCACAACTGGAAAGTTCTCTGCAGAAAAGATTTTGCTACATGTAATGACCTCTTCTCTTAATATTCTGCATATCTCTAGGGGAAAATATTGACACCTATAAGTGATGTCTATTCTCTGAATGCACAAGGATGACTTGCTCACTGGAAACTAGATCAGCATTTATCCTTGAAGAATTTCTTGTGGTGGTTGCTCTTCCTCTCAAGTCACATACTTGTGCTTCTAGGGCAGAGGCAGGTTTTCCATCCCACTTCCTCATGTCCTCTCTGTGGTCATGCAGGTAAAACCACAGGCTACCTCATGGTGCTCTCTCTTGAGCAGCAGGGGCTTGCTCCCAATAGCAGACACTCTGGTCCATACTGGTAAGGATGGACCGTTTCCTCTCTATGGCATGGGACCATTTCCTCTCTAGTTTGCTCAAATCTTTAGAGTCTTGGACAGTCTTTTCACTGCAGAGGTGGAGATCAGTAAGGAGGATAAAAGATTATCTTCATATTGCCAGAGCTGGGTAGTCACCTGAAGCATTGTTTATTGTCTTTCATTAAAATGAGTGCCAATTAGTTGGTGTACAATGATAGCTTGCTCAGTACAAATTTCCACCACATGGATTGTGTACATTGGCCTTCATCTGGATCTGCAGGACACTGCTCGTTATTTGAATCCTTATGGATTACTTACAGCAACACAGCTAATTTTCTCAAGTACTGGATACCTTTTTTCATGGTGTTCCACCTGCTTGTGTGAACTATGAGATCATCCTTGGGAGAATACCTTTCCCTCTCACTTGACAGGGGTTTCCTTCAGAGGCACATCCTAGGAAAGGGATCCCAGTTGCTTGGCTTCACTACCATCTACTTTCATGTCACGGGCTGCAATATTCCAGCACTTGAACAGTCACTGGTGGCTCTTTGCATATCCTACAGCTCACTCAGGGATAGGGATCAGGTGATTATCTCTGGCCCTGCTTCTTCCTCCTGCTCTGAGAACCCTGCTTCTTCTTCATCCCTCACTATGCAAATTGATTTGGTCTTGTATTTCTTCTTTTCTATGGAGACAACTGGTACCAGCATTGGTTGTTCCTCTGGTTCAGCTACAGCCAGAGTGCCCATGGTGCCTGTTGGTTTGTTTTCCTCCTCCTACACCTGAGAGTGCTGCCTGATGAGTAGCATCTGATAAATAGTAGCCATGACCCAGAACTCTGAAACAGGGCAATGTCTGGTCTCTAACCAGACTATTCTGTTCAATATTTTTGTAAATCATTTGGATGCAAGAGTTGAACATACCACTGAAGTTTATGCTGATGACACTAAACTGGGAGGTGCTTTTTTCTCTTTCCTGGGGTATGAGAGGTCTTGTAGAGGAACCTAGATAGAATGGAGCATTGGACAATAATCAATGGTTGCTTGGCTTCACTACCATCTACTTTCATGTCACGGGCTGCAATATTCCAGCACTTGAACAGTCACTGGTGGCTCTTTGCATATCCTACAGCTCACTCAGGGATAGGGATCAGGTGATTATCTCTGGCCCTGCTTCTTCCTCCTGCTCTGAGAACCCTGCTTCTTCTTCATCCCTCACTATGCAAATTGATTTGGTCTTGTATTTCTTCTTTTCTATGGAGACAACTGGTACCAGCATTGGTTGTTCCTCTGGTTCAGCTACAGCCAGAGTGCCCATGGTGCCTGTTGGTTTGTTTTCCTCCTCCTACACCTGAGAGTGCTGCCTGATGAGTAGCATCTGATAAATAGTAGCCATGACCCAGAACTCTGAAACAGGGCAATGTCTGGTCTCTAACCAGACTATTCTGTTCAATATTTTTGTAAATCATTTGGATGCAAGAGTTGAACATACCACTGAAGTTTATGCTGATGACACTAAACTGGGAGGTGCTTTTTTCTCTTTCCTGGGGTATGAGAGGTCTTGTAGAGGAACCTAGATAGAATGGAGCATTGGACAATAATCAATGGCATGAAATTTAACAAGGTCAAATGCAACAGCTGGGTGGAATCGTTCCCCCTTTCCTGTTCCCTCCCAGCCACGTGGTCCCAAGATGTCCCAGCAAAGAGACACACAGAGACCGCAGGAGAGGGAAGCAGAGAGTCTATTCACATGGTCAGGGGCACTTAAGGAGCTTTAGGGGATGCTGGTCACAGCCTATAGGAGTTGAGGGTTAAGAACCAATGGGGAAAGGGTTAACAAAGGACAAATAAAGGGGGTTTTCACATGCCTGGCCAAGGTAAATACCTGCATACTAATTGGGAAGACAAAGGTTTTTCTCTCAAGATGTCTTGGGAAGGAGAAGGGTGGCTCAGGGAAAAAAAAAAAAAAAAGCAAAGGAATCCATTTTACAATAGAATAAATCCTCAGGTTTTTAAGGCGCTTTGGTTGCTTTCTTCATCTCCTTCACAGTCCAATTTTGACTGTTACAGTCAAATTTTGGATTCTGCACCTGGGAAGGAGATGACACAAGCATGGACAGAGAAGAGTAGTTAGAGATCAGCCCTGCAGTAGTGGACTTGTGGCTCAGTGTGCCTAGCAAACCAAGAGGACAAACTGCATCCTGAGGTGCAGTAGAAGCAGGCAGCCAAAAACNTGATTTGGTCTTGTATTTCTTCTTTTCTATGGAGACAACTGGTACCAGCATTGGTTGTTCCTCTGGTTCAGCTACAGCCAGAGTGCCCATGGTGCCTGTTGGTTTGTTTTCCTCCTCCTACACCTGAGAGTGCTGCCTGATGAGTAGCATCTGATAAATAGTAGCCATGACCCAGAACTCTGAAACAGGGCAATGTCTGGTCTCTAACCAGACTATTCTGTTCAATATTTTTGTAAATCATTTGGATGCAAGAGTTGAACATACCACTGAAGTTTATGCTGATGACACTAAACTGGGAGGTGCTTTTTTCTCTTTCCTGGGGTATGAGAGGTCTTGTAGAGGAACCTAGATAGAATGGAGCATTGGACAATAATCAATGGCATGAAATTTAACAAGGTCAAATGCAACAGCTGGGTGGAATCGTTCCCCCTTTCCTGTTCCCTCCCAGCCACGTGGTCCCAAGATGTCCCAGCAAAGAGACACACAGAGACCGCAGGAGAGGGAAGCAGAGAGTCTATTCACATGGTCAGGGGCACTTAAGGAGCTTTAGGGGATGCTGGTCACAGCCTATAGGAGTTGAGGGTTAAGAACCAATGGGGAAAGGGTTAACAAAGGACAAATAAAGGGGGTTTTCACATGCCTGGCCAAGGTAAATACCTGCATACTAATTGGGAAGACAAAGGTTTTTCTCTCAAGATGTCTTGGGAAGGAGAAGGG
>WBMV01006617.1:123395-151421 GCA_013396655.1 Campylorhamphus procurvoides | reverse complement strand
CCCCGCCCCCCATTCCTGCTGCCTCCACCTCCGCCATCCCGCATGGATCCACGCCCTGGGCCTCCTTGCCGCTCCTCCATCCCTGCTCTGGGCATCCACCTCCCTCCTCAGCCCTTCCCTGGCCTTCCCCCCTCTCCCACAATTACCTTTGTGTCCATTTCTCCTGCCTTTTCTGCACCGTCTCAGCTCTGTTCTTCCTCCCTCACCCTGTTCCTGCACCTTCCTCCTCCTCTTGTATTCCCAGAACTCCAGCTGCTCCATCCAGTTTCGCTTTTCCTGGTCTCTTGCCTCCTTTCATCCCATTATTCCTCCAGTTTCCCTCCTCTTTGGCCCTGCTGCTCTCTGCTCTAGATGACCCTCCTGAGGTTTTTTGGTTGATTTTCCTGCCTTCTCATTTCTGCAATCACCTGCTTTAGGGCCCTTCCCTCCTTCCCATTCCTGGGGTTCCTCGAAGCCATGGGCAGTGCCCTCCAGTTCAATTATTCAGTCCTTTGAGTTTGCAGCCCTGGTTACATTTTATTAATTAACCGAGTTCTGGAGCTTCACTCATGTAGCTTTTCCTTTATTTAAGTGAGGCTCCATCTGATTTTCTTATCTCTCAGTGCTGAGGTTTAGTGGATACAATTTAGGAGCTAACTCCTTATTAAAGTGGGTTTGAATTAGGAGGTTGGCTTTTTTTCCTGTGCAAAACCTGAATTAAAGGAGTGGCTGCCAAAGAGAAGTTGCACTTCCAGCTGGGCTGGTATAAATCCCTGGAGTGTGGCTTGGGAGGTGCTAATGTGAGTCCAGGCCCCAATAACCTGAAGTTTCATGGCAAATGTGTCACTTTGAGGCATTAAAACCTTCATTTGTGAGGGCACAAGCTCAGGACAGGCTCTGAAAGAACTTTCTGAGTCCCCCTGAGTTGGTGTGAGGAGACCAGAAAGGCAACCAGGATCCTTACTGTGTTAAGTGGCACTTTCCCTGTCTCAGGAGCCAAATTTGTAGGATTTTCAAAGCCTCAGTCCCTGTAGGTGCTGGATGTGACCCAGTGGTGACACTGTCCTTGTGACCCCATAGTCCCACAGCCCAGTCCCCTGTTCTGCAGGTTTGCCATGTGGGAATCCCCTCCCTTGGCTGATGCTGAAGGTTCCAGCTGATGAACACCAGGCACTCCTGTGTTCCATGTTTGTGCTTCCATGATCTTTTAACCCAAATCCCAAATTCCCTTTCCAGCCAGCGTGAAAACCTGGAGCAGGATGTGGGAANTCTCCTTTCTGCAATCATCTGCTTTAGGATCCTTCCCTCTTTCAGGTTCCTGGGGTTCCTGTAAGCCATTGGCAGTGCCCTCCACCTCAATTATTCAGTTCTTTGAGTTTGCAGCCCTGGTTACATTTTTTAATTAACCAAGTTCTGGAGCTTCACTCATGTAGCTTTTGCTTTATTTAAGCGAGGCTCCATCTGATTTTCTTATCTCTCAGTGCTGAGGTTTAGTGGATACAATTTAGGAGCTAACTCCTTATTAAAGTGGGTTTGAATTAGGAGGTTGGCTTTTTTTCCTGTGCAAAACCTGAATTAAAGGAGTGGCTGCCAAAGAGAAGTTGCACTTCCAGCTGGGCTGGTATAAATCCCTGGAGTGTGGCTTGGGAGGTGCTAATGTGAGTCCAGGCCCCAATAACCTGAAGTTTCATGGCAAATGTGTCACTTTGAGGCATTAAAACCTTCATTTGTGAGGGCACAAGCTCAGGACAAGCTCTGAAAGAACTTTCTGAGTCCCCCTGAGTTGGTGTGAGGAGACCAGAAAGGCAACCAGGATCCTTACTGTGTTAAGTGGCACTTTCCCTGTCTCAGGAGCCAAATTTGTAGGATTTTCAAAGCCTCAGTCCCTGTAGGTGCTGGATGTGACCCAGTGGTGACACTGTCCCTGTTCTAGGCAGCACCCACAGCCCAGTCCCCTGTTCTGCAGGTTTGCCATGTGGGAATCCCCTCCCTTGGCTGATGCTGAAGGTTCCAGCTGATGAACACCAGGCACTCCTGTGTTCCATGTTTGTGCTTCCATGATCTTTTAACCCAAATCCCAAATTCCCTTTACAGCCAGCGTGAAAACCTGGAGCAGGATGTGGGAAGCAAGAATGGACTGCAGAGATCTGAGTCCTCAGAATCCACAGACTCAGGTATGGTCCTCACCACCTGCTTTCTCCCTTTGAGCCCAAACTGTGCCAGCCTGCCCCAGCTGAGTGGGTTTGCCTTGTGGTCTGGTGTTTTTGTTCACTAGTTTATCTGAAACACTTCAGTTCTGACACTTGCCTAGAAAAATGTCCTTTTATTCAGATGAGAAGTTATATCAGGGACAGTGAAACAAGCTCTTAAACCCCATAACTTGTAGACTCAGAGAAACCCTGGGAAATCAGTGTTTCCAGCTGAATTTACACCCCACTTTGAAGGCATTCTTAGCCTGAAAAAGAACTTTATGAACTTCTAAGACACAGGTCCAGCTCACAAACCACAGAGCAAGACAGAACAACCAACCTTGTTAAATCCTTGCTCTCTGTAGCTGCTCAGGAATCTGAGTAACTTAGGATTTGTGTGTACTGAAATGCTGTGGGGCTGCATTCATGTTCCCCTCATGCTTATGAACTGCTTCCTGTTCTTTCCAGTACATTAAGAAGGGCCCTTTGGTGACTTATTTTTTGGAATGAGCCCAAAATTTCTTCCTGGGAAGAGATGTAACTAAAACCATGGCTTAAAAAAAAACCCCACCAGCCTAAGGGACTAAATTGTTCATTCAGGTGTGTGGGAGAGAATGGGCCAGGAGTGTTCCCTGTGACAGTCTGGGCAGGGCTGGGGGGGTTTCTTTTGATAACTCCTGGTTTATCCATGTCCAAACCCAGCCTTACAGGGTGTCTGTAACTGATTCAGAGCTCAGGCTGCAGATGGGGCTTTCCACTTGGGTTCCCTGGGCCTTTCTCTGGAACTCTGTAGCTGTGCCCACTAATCCATGTTCCCTGGGCACTGATCAGCAGGAATTCTGTGTGTCCTCTGCAGGTTTGGCTTTGGATTCACCCGGCCCTGCGACCTCAAACGACACCATGGATGACTCGTATGTAACTGGGTTAGACCCACCTTGGGGCCCTTTGCATGAGTGACAAAGGTGGCTGGATGGGGCTTTTCCCTCCTGAGCCTCTCCATGTGCTGGGAATGGTCCTGCCTGTGCCCCAGAGCACTGGGGGGTGGGCTCTGAGCTAAGGTGTTGCCCCACACACCTCACCAGCAGTCTGAGGTGCATCTAAATTGCAGTTTTCAACTCTTAATGATGCTTTGCTGTGCCTTAAATGATCACAGGATCCCAGAAAAGACCTCTAAGATCATCAGGTCCAACCTTTGACCCATCACCACCTGCCTTGTCGACTAGAACTGATGCCAGGCAGTTGCCCTGAGCTTTGAACTTGCCACTCCCAGTCAGATTATTCTTATTTTGTAGAATTCAGTATTGGCCTGTGCTTACCATAAACCTTAAATATCTGGCTGATTTTTTAATGTGCATTTCTGCTTTTAGGTTTGAGAAAGCAATCCTCAAATCCAGCAGACTGAAGTGAGTATAATTCTATTTTAAATTCCTAGTGTCTGTTGTAGGTTATGGAGTTGAGGGAGTGAGTTTTATTCATGTCTTTTAAAACAGAGTGTTGAAATAAATGTCTGTTCTTTTCCATTGCAGCCTCCGAATACCTTTCAGGAGAATACATTCCCTGCCAGTAAGTTCTGAAAATGTTACAGGATTTAGATGTTTTGAGTTGAATACATTCCCTAACTTGTTAATTTTCTGGCTTCAAGACCAGTTGCTGAGGGTGGTTAATGCAAACTGTCCAAACTGCAGCTTGTAAATTGTCAATCTCACTCTGAAGTGACTGTGACATTTCCTTGCTGTGGTTCTGTCACTGCTGCAGTGGAAGCATTTTGGGACCTATGCTATTAGATTTCTGCCCAGGGTTTGAACAAACTCAGAGACTTTGCAGTCTTTATGAACCCCTTTTTGTGCTCCAAGTGTGCTTGTTGGGTGATGCTGAACTGGCCTTTTTGTGTGACCATTGCAGCAAAACCTGCTGGGCTCCAGCCCTGCCCTGAAGAGGAACCAGTACGATGCTCTGGACACTGATGCTTTTCAGCCACTGGAACAAGAGGACAATAAGGAGAATGTAAGTGATTAGAGGTGAATAAAAACTGGGAGGACTTTGGGTGTGCAGCTCTGCCACTAACCTGGCTCCTCTTTTGGCTGTGGCAAGGGAGAAGGTTTCCCTCTGCTTGCTTTAGATCAGCCCATCTCCTCCCACTGCTGCTGTGGGTTCCTCATGGAATTGTGGCCTTTGGCCTGCCCTGGCCAGTGGGAATCCTGGGGGTGGGACTCTGGCAGGGCTGCAGGAGAGGGCCCAGCCTTGGCTGCCTTGAAAAGGATGTATTTTGCAGAGAAGTTGGCTGGCAGGAGTAGAAAAGCCTTCAGCCTGTAGGTGATGTCAGGAGCATGAATTTTGGATTATGTTAAATGAAAACATCCTTGTAATATCTTCAACTTGCAAACACTCACCTGTGGGCAGCAGGGAGCTTAAATCCAAAATGTCAGGTGGTTTTAAAGAAAACCCCAGAAGGATAAAATGATAATAAATAATCATAAAATGGGGATAAACTTCCCCAGTTTGTACCTTTGGTGGATTGATCATTTTGCTCCTTTCTAATCCAGGAATCCTTTGAGTTTAAGAAGCCAACCAAACCAGCTTCTCGTTGCCTCCGTGATGGGAGGGCTGGAGTGAGGCAGAATTCATCTCCAGCTCAGATTGTAAGTTCTTCCCAACTAATTCTCACCTAATTCTCTGCTGCCCACTCCGTGGGAGGAGGAAAAATTGCATCAGGGTTCAAAGGCAGTGCTGTTAATCACCAGTGCTCAGGTGCCAAATAGAAAAACATATTTATCTGCCAGATAAGAGAATTTTTGTCACCTTTGGCTCGTGGGATGGTCAGAAATTTGAAATGTGGATTGTTCTGGGTGAGATGAATCAGTGCAGGGCTGAGGTTGTGCTGCAGTAACTGCAGGGGGGGTGGAATTGGTGTGGAATTGGAAGTGATTTCACCATCAGTGAAGTTGATGCTTCTCTGAGGCTGCTGCATTTGTAAAAACAGCCTCAGTTTGTTCTGCCCAGCTGCATTTGGTGTCCAGATGTGACACCCAGGGGAAGATGTCACCTAATCCATGTCCTGTTGTTTAGAAAAAGCAATTGAGAAATCATCATGGGTCCCCCTGGATCTGGCAGCCCCTCCTCCTAATTCCTCCCTGTCCTGTTTGCTCCCTATGAAGGAATGGCCACTGTGTTTGTTCCCTGCAGTGCAGGAAGGCCATGGCATCACCTCTGGCCTTAGAGCATCCTGCAGGGAAGAGAAGGGGTGGTTTTTAAACTGAAAACTCTCTCCTTTCAGATTGCCATGGATGAAACCCCCCTGGGTGGAAGGGAAAACTACAGGGCAGCCTTCCTGCAGCAGCACTCAGTGACCTCCTCGGAGAGTGAGGATGATGATGGGTTCCTGGAGCTCCTGGATGACCAGGATTTGAAGGTATGTGCCAAGGGAATGGGATGGAAGTCCCCAAAGCAGCTCTGATGTTGATGGTGTGCCATGGTTTGTGTCTGGCAGCAGGCAGTGTGCTCAGGAAAACTGCACCAGGTTGGGTCTCAGGGAATCCCAGAATCCCAGACTGGTCTGGGTTGGAAGGGACCTTAAAAACCCCCCAGTTCCATGGGCAGGGACACTTCCCACTAGGACATGAGTTATCATCTTCTTCTTCAACTCACACTGGTGTCTCTATCCTGTAACTGCTCTTTCCTGGTGCAGACAGTGGGATTTGTTTGGGGTGTGAAGGAGGGAATTATTTTTAGTTGGAGAACTGCATTAAAGAGAGAGAATGACTGGAACAGTTGGCATTCTTCTTTAGAAGCTTGCTGCAAAACTCAGGGGTGGTGTTTGCTTGGGAGCCCCTTAAATAGAAGACTGTTCCCAACTGAATTTGAAATACTCAGAGCTCTGGAGGATGATCATTGTTAATCTCTCACTGAAATGGTGTAACTGCAGCCCTGTTAATTCACGGAGAATTGAGCTGATAACAGTGCTAAATTCCCAAGGCTGCTCTGCCAGCTGGAGTGTTTGCCCAGGCTGTGTATCCAGAGCCTGTGGCCGTGGGGAGCTGGGTGGGATGACCTTCCTTTTCCCCCCAGAACGACGAGGAGATGCCCCCGGCCGTGGCGAGTCTGTGGACGGCACCGCTGGTGATGAGGAGGGCAGAGAGTCGGGTGAGTGACCCAGCCCTGAGCCCTCTGTCCCCTGTCCCTAAGGACAACAAGAGCCCAGCCATGGCACAGCCCCCTGCAGGATTCCATTCTCTCTGGAGCTCTTTACCTGCAAGGCTTGTCAGTGTGCAGCATTTCTAGGCATTACATCTCTTTTGGCACTTCATAAATGCGAGAGGATCGTGGCTTCCCCTGTCAGAGCCTTGTTGACATCTCTGGGATTCACTCTGCCCTGGCTCACCTGGAATGCTGATCCCCTGATAAGGGACTGCAAAGGGAATTTAGACTCCAGGAAAAGGCTCCTTGATGTGCTGATAGATTGGCTGCTAATTGGTGTAGAGCTCCAAGCTGCCCCAGTCCCCCCAGCAACTTTGTTACTGGAAATGCAAACCCTGAATACTTCAAATTACCATCCTGCAGTTGCTGTGCAGGGGAGGTGTCTTAAATGAGGCAAAATCTGTCCTAATCTGAAAGCCTGAGGGTTTATTTTCCCAGCTAAGCCTTTGCTGGACAACTGACCCCCTCTCCTTCCTCCCAGGCCAAACGGTGCAGGTTGTTTGGCTCTTCCTCCACATCCAGCACTCCAGGAAGAACCACCCAGAAAAGGATGGAGAGGTGCCAGGAGGAGAATTCCCCAGGGAAAAGCAAGAAGAGGAAAAGCCTGCCTGGAACTTCTGAGGACTCCATGGTTGGTGGCTCAGCATCCAGGGATTTGGAGCCCCACAGGGAATGGATATGGGGGGATCTAATCTTGGTGGTCAGTGGGAGCTTTTTGGGGTGAATTGCTGCCAGTTCTCTGTGAGTGTGCAGGGATTTGGGGAGCAGGGGCAGTCCTTGCAGAGGGAAGCTGAGCAGTTGGAATTCAGGGCTTAGGAGTAAATTCAGAGTTCTCTGTGCTGGGAATGGGATGTGTGTGCTGTCAGTGCTGATCTCTGCCCTGTGCCCCCCAGAGCCTGAAGGTGGTGAGGACCCAGCCCTCCACAGCAGAGATCGAGAGCATTTTGGACAGTGACCAGAGGGACCTGATTGGGGACTTCTCCAAGGTAACTCAAGGTTCCCATGGCCAGCTGTTGGCTGGAGGGTTGCAGTGGCCTCTCCTGGTGGGGATGTCTCAAACCAGCCCAGTAAAATCCTTCCTTTATGATGGAGGCCTCTCTGTTCCTACATAAATCTTGCTTGTNGTGGGGATGTCTCAAACCAGCCCAATATAAATCTTGTTTATTTGGATTTGAAGTTTGGATTTGATGATCTTGGAGGTCTTTTCCAACCTTAACCATTCTGTGACCCTCAACCAAAGAGGAGAGGCTGTTGGTGAGAAGGGAATGGCACAGGTTGGACACAAAGGGATTCATTTGTGGTTAAAGACCTCCAAAATCCCTCTAGTGCAGGAGCCAGTAATTCAGTTCTGTCCCTGATTTTGGAATTCTGACTTTTAACTCCTGAAGAGATCCCTGTCAGCAAGGTATCTGTCAGAGCATGAACTGCTGGATGCTGTGACTCACATCTGGAATTTTCTCCATCCTCTCTGTCTTACAGAGTTATTTATTTGCCACTGTTGATGGGAAACACCAAGATTTAAAATATATTGACTCAGAAATGGTAAGTGCTCCAAGGAGAGGCAGAAAAACTCTTTGCTGGGAGTGGGGAACTGCACAAAAATGTCTTGAAACAACTGAACTCTGTTTTTTGTGTTTTGTTTTGCTTTTTTTTCTCAGATTGTGTCTGTGCTGACTGGAAAGTTTGAGAGCTTCATCAAGCAGTGTGTGATAATTGACTGTAGATACCCCTATGAGTATGAAGGGGGGCACATCAAGGTATGTTGGTCCTGTAAGGGGTCTGGAATTGCAGTTTGGGGGCACTTTGGCACTGTGTGGGGCTGGGTTTTATCCAAGGCCATGGGGATATGTTACTGTGAGGTGCCCAGTGCCCCTCTGGGATCCTGTCACGCCCTCCCATTTAAGTCACAGACTTCAAAGGACAAAGGGCTGTGCAAAACAGGTCACCCTGAGAGGATGTGGCCTTTTAGAGTCCCTTCCAGTGCCTAAAGGAGAGCTGGAGAGGGACTGGGGACAAGGCCTGGAGGGACAGGACACAGGGAATGGCTTCCCAGTGCCAGAGGGCAGGGCTGGATGGGATACTGGGAAGGAATTGCTGGCTGGGAGGGTGGGGAGGGACTGGGATGGATTTCCCAGAGAAGCTGTGGCTGCCCCTGGATCCCTGGGAGTGTCCAAGGCCAGGTTGGAGCACCCTGGGCTGGTGGGAGGTGTCCCTGCCCATGGCAGGGGTGGCACTGGGTGGGATTTAAGTTCCTCCCAACCCAAACCATCCTGGGATTCTATAACTGATCCTGAATGTTGCTGCTTGATCAGAGGCCAAATACATGAGATGGGGAGGGAAATCCAGGGAGCCACAACCCACAGGTGCTGAACTGTCCTGGTCACCCAGAGCCAACTCCAGGCTCTGTGGTGTCCTGGTGGAGTTTGGAGAGGGTTCCAGGGCTCCCCCAGCAAACCAAGGTGAGAAAACTGCTCTCAGGGAAGTGGGATGAGTGAGTCCTGTTGCCCCTGCCCTTCCAGGGTGCCATCAATCTCCACATGGAGGAGGATGTGGAGAACTACCTGCTGAAGAAGCCCATTGAGCCCTCGGAGAACAAGCGGGTCATCGTGGTGTTCCACTGCGAGTTCTCCTCGGAGCGTGGCCCAAGGATGTGAGTCCTGCCCTGCACAGGGGCTCCAGCTCTGGGGGTGGCATCAGGAGGACATGCTGCTTGTCACCTCTGGCAGGGCTGTGGCACAGCCCCTGGTGTGAGTGGCCATGCTGGGCTGGAATGTGCAGAGGGAAAGGGGAAAACCAGCCCTCTGTGGCTGCTCAGCCCCTTCCTGACAGGCAGCAGCTCCCTGCTGTGGGGTGAGGGGTGGGCACTGTGGGCAGAGCTGGCTCTGGGTGGCATTTGGGGAGTGCAGGGTCTGGGGAATGCAGGATTTGGGGAATACAGAGTTTGGGAAATGCAGGATTTCCCATGGCCCTTGTCCTGCTGCAGGTGCCGGTTCGTGCGGGAGCAGGACAGGCTGAGCAACGAGTACCCCAACCTGCACTACCCAGAGCTCTACGTGCTCAAGGGGGGCTACAAGGATTTCTTCTCCAGGTGCAGGGTAAGGAACATTCTCCTGAACTCTGGAATCTCCATCCCTGGGATTGCTCAGAGCCTGGAGCAGCCTGAGCCAGTGAAAGGTGTCCCTGCTCATGGCAGGGGGGTGGAAAGAGGTCTTGAAGGTCTCTTTTGACCCAGACCATTCCATGATGATTCTGTGGCCTCTTTCACGCTCAGGGGAGAAATGATGGCTTATTATTAATTAATTCATACTCAGGTTTATCACTGGGGTGCAGTGCTTTGGCTGGAGTGGCTTTTCCTGCTCTCTCTCAGTGCTCTGTTCCCAGAGGTGCTCGGGTTTGGCTGAGCCTGTTCCTCCCCTCAGAGCTGTTTTCCTGCCATAGCTGAAAGGTTCTTACCTTGTCTCAAAGGTAAAATATAAAAGTGGTTTCTGTCCTTTTGGAACAAACTGTCACTCAAGGAAGGGATTTAAGGCTGCTCAGCCTGCACAGAGCAGGGGGGAAGGCAAGGCTTGACAGTAATTGCTGGGTAACAAATGGAAACCTCAGGTCTCTTACAGTCCTGACACAGGAAAATTGAAACTCTGAGCTTGGGGGTTTCAGCCTCTAATTCAGACAAGGAAATTAAAAACACCCACTTTGAGGGTGGGATTTCTGCTGTCCCTTGACTTCTGCTCCTGCAGCATTTCCATGGCTGGACTCTCCCCAGTCCCCCTGGGGTCTGTCCTGCTGCTGTGGCACAAACAGGCTGTGGCCTGGCTGTCACCTCAGGCCCCCACATGTCACAGTGTCCCTTAGATTGCCTTCCTGGTGTGTTTTTAGGGAGCTGGGACATCCCTGGGCTGTCCCTGGCCAGCTGGGTGGGGCTGTCAGCTCCTTCCTGGTGGGATGCTGGGCCCCCTGGGACACGGCAGTGTGGGTGGCACTGAGTCCTGCCCTGGCTTTTGGCTCTGGCTGCGATCTGGGGTGAGGGACACGCAGGGTTTGTGGTGTCCCCGCCGGTTTGGGATGTCCCTGTGCCGAGGAGGGGACAGCGAGGCCTCAAGGTGGCAGCACAGAACAGGCTACAAGTGGCTTGGGGACACAGGGAGCCTTCCAGTCCGTGAAAATTTGGGCTGAGAACTCTTTCTCCGGGATTTGAGGGCTGTAACCTGAGCATCCCTGGGCTCTGCTGGAGGGGCTGCTAGTGTGGAGCAGGGGGGTCTATCACTGTTTGTGCTGGGTGTGGATGCTGCCAGGCCCTGTCAGTGGGCTTGTCACCCCTGTGGCACTGAGGTGACAGCAGCTCCTCTCCCCCCAGAGCTTCTGTGAGCCCCAGAGCTACCGGCCCATGCACCACAAGGACTTCAAGGAGGACCTGAAGAGGTTCCGCACCAAGAGCCGGACCTGGGCCGGGGAGAAGAGCAAGAGGGAGATGTACAGTCGCCTCAAGAAGCTCTGAGGGCTGCAGGGCCCAGCACGGACTGTCCAGCAGGGGGGGACCCATCCTGCCTCTCCCCTGCTCTGTTTCCTCCCTGGCAGCACCTGGAACTCGGGCTGGGGGTGCCCCCTGGTTGTTGTTGTTACATTGCTTGGTGAAAAATGGCTTCTTGTGTTCTGTGCCCCCCAAAGCGCCGGGGACGGGCGGGCAGAGGCTCGGGGGGCTTGGCTGGGGCGGGAGGGCAGCGGCATTGGGGGGGGTGTAGTGCCTGTTCTCTTTTTAAATGTTTAATTTTATTTAAATACAGTCCAGCGAGGCCAATACCCTGTGGTGGGATCGTCTGGGTCCTGCTCAGCCTTGTTTGTGCCTGGTGGAGGGCTGGGGGCACTGGTTTTACTCAGCTGCAGCTTTGGGGTCTCTGTAGTGTTTGTGGGGAAGGAAGATGGGAAATGCCCCCTCCCCAGCTCGAGGGTCCCACCTCTTTAAGCCTTTGAAAGCCCGTGTAAGGGGAAGTTGCTTCTTGTTGTACATAAATATCATGTTCACCTCGTTTACTGCAGGTTGTTTTATTTCATAGTCTCTTTTGGGTAGTTTTAGAGGAGTTGGTGTTTGAAGGGAGGGAGGATTTGAGGGAGCTGAGGGGGTTCAGCAGGGGAGGGTGATCCCAGGAGCACCAGGGAGCAAAGCTGTTGCTGCTGCCCCCAAGGGAGGGGGTTGTTACCCCAAAACAGAGTGTGTATGAGGAATCCTGGGGGTGACTGTGGCCACTTCTCCCTCTGCCTGGAAGTTCAGGATGTAAATTAATCCCTGAAGCAAGAGGAGCTCCCTCAGCAGTGTTGGGCCCTGCAGCTGAGGCAGGTCTGCTGGGCCAGCCCCAAAACTGCCCTGCTGCTGATTTTTGGGGTCACAGCAGCCCCAGCTCTTCAATCCTGCAGCAGCCCAGGGGTTTTGGGGTGTGGTGGTGCTGTAGCTCCTGTTCCTCACACCCCACCTTCCTGGACAAACTGGTGCTCCCTTAGAAGCTCCAGCTCTCACCTCCTGTCCTGTTATATCCGTGTCAAAAAAATACTGAAAGGGAGGTGCCTCATGTCGAGTTCTATTGTGATTTATTTTTTAAACCTGTTCCTTAAAACATGCTGTTTAATCCTCTTGAGAAACAAAAGGATAAACTTGGAGTTTTTTCTCGTCTAAAAAAAAATAAATTGGAATTTGCTGTTCTCCCTCAAAGGTGAATCCCTTGAAGGGGGAGCTGAGTTCCATGTGTTGGGAGGAGAAGGCTGGGAGAGGGATGTTCTAGGCAGGATCCCAAAACTGATAGACTCTTGTGGGCAAAGGGAATAAGGTCTTTCCATCTGTCATCCTTAAAACTCATGTTGAAAGCAGCTTAAACCTTCACCAGCTTCAACCACGAGCCCCTGACAGCACAAAGGTCGGTGTGTCCTTGCATGCTGTGCTACCTTTGGGGGCCAAAAAGGACTCTTGTGCTCTGTCTCGGGTGGCATTTGGGGCTGACAGAGGCCACCTGCACAGGGCCAGGGGCCGGGGGATGCAGCAGGAGCAGCACGGGGCGGTCCCTCACACGGCCAGAGATGTAATTATTGCACTGCTGGGGCTGGGCTCTGGTTCTGCCCCGCTTTGCCTCTCCTTCCTCCCACCATCCTCCTCCTCCGCGGCCCCAGGAGCGGAGCTGTGCTCTGGGAGGCAGCGCCGCGGCGCGTTCCGACCAGTTTAACCAGTCGGGCGGGCGGGGAGGTCCTTGTGCTGCTGGGAACGCTCCGGGTATCCCCGCAGCCCCGGGGAACGCGGGTTCGAGGGAATCCGGGCTGGGTTTGGGGCTTTCCCGGGGGGCTGCGCTGGGGTTCTGGATGTGGAGGGGATGAATTTGGTCCTGGTCATTCCCCTGTTGCTTCAGAAGGGGTGGTGGGGACACGAGTTCTGCACTGGGAACAACTGGTGACATCCCCAGCAGCTCCTCAGCTGCTCCTCTCCCCTCTCAAATGTGGTGGGAATTGGGTGAGAAGTTTGAGCACCAGCCTGTTGGAGCAAACCCAGAGGAGGCCACCAAGATGATTAGAGCGATGGAGCACCTTTCCTATGGGGAAAGGCTGGAGGAATGTTCACCATCCTCACAGGGAAGAATTTCCTTCTAGTATGTCATCTAAATCTGCCCTCCTTCAGCTTAAAGCCATTCCCTGTGTCCTGTCCCTCCATGCCTTGTCCCCAGTCCCTCTCCAGCTCTCCTGGAGCCCCTTCAGGCCCTGCCAGGGGCTCTCAGGTGTCCCTGGAGCCTTCTCTTCTCCAGGTGACCCCCCCAGCTCTCCCAGCCTGGCTCCAGAGCAGAGGGGCTCTCCTCATCTCCAGCTTCTCCTGTCAGAAACCAGCAGGACCTACTCCTCCCTCGGCCAGGGGAGGAGAGATCACCAGGGCAGAGGCATCACCTGCAGCACCTCCTGGATTGCCTGGAGCCCTGTGAGGTTGGCAGAGGGCTCCGAGCCCTGGTGTGCTCTGGGGTACGTGCTCTCTCACACACTCACACACACACACACACACACACACACACACTGCAGCTGTGCACAGATGTCTCTTGGATGCTGCTGAGGGTGTTTATTCCTATTCCCAGCTGCTCCCAGCTGACCCTTTGGCTGGCTCTGGTGCTGGTGGGACTCTTGGAGTCCTTCACGATTTGGTTTTTGCCAAAGCTATGATCCAGCAAAGCCCTGCACTGGCAACTCGGTGGTGCTGGGGTCTCTCCACTCCCTGCCTCACTCTGTGTCCAGGGCCTGTTCCCAGGGGATTTCACCCCAAACTCACCCCAGGCAGGCTCTGCTCTGTCATTCCCACGCAGGTTTGTGCCATCCCCTGGCCCTGCAGGCTCGTGGAAAACACCCGCCGGTGCCCCTCTCGACACCGGGAGAGTCCTGGGCCCGAGTGTGGGACGGGGACTGGGAGAGCATCCCCGCCGGGACTGGGAGAGCATCCCAACAGGGACTGGGAGAGCATCCCAACAGGGACTGGGGAGCATCCCCGCCGGGACTGGGAGAGCATCCCAACAGGGACTGGGGAGCATCCCCGCCGGGACTGGGGAGCATCCCCACAGGGACTGGGAGAGCATCCCCGCCGGGACTGGGAGAGCATCCCAACAGGGACTGGGAGAGCATCCCCGCCGGGACTGGGGAGCATCCCCACAGGGACTGGGAGAGGCGGCATCCCGGGCACCGGGGCCAGGCTTTGGATCCCGGGGCTGGGATCGTCGCAAGAGGAACAACCAGCAGTGCCTGAGAGGGAAACACCCCGCGAATTTCCGCGTGGGTTCTGCCGGAGGGACCTGCTGTGCTGCTGTGCTCCTGTGCCCATCGCTGCCTGTCTGTCTGTCCGTCTGTCTGCCAGCTCGGGCATCCCCCCCGATCCCCCCGTGCTGCATCCTGGGCACAGCCCGGTGTTCAGGTGAGTCACGGAGCCCCAGGGCTCGGTCACCTTCTCCTCGGTGTGTCACTGTCCCCTCTCACGCTCACCGCTGCGATCGGAGGGTGTTCCTTCTGCCCGACAGAGCATCTTCCAGGCTCTGGCTGTGCCCCAGGGCAGGGCTGAGCTCAGCGGGGCATCGGCAGCACCCTGGGCATCCCCTCGGCGCGGAGCAGGAGCGGGAGATGGAGCCAGACGGTTCTTGTGCCGCCTCTTTTCTTCCCCGGATGGACACACGAGCCCCATTTGTCGGGAGCGTGTTTGTGCGGAGCGGAGCCGCGAGCCTGGAGGGGAGCCTGGATGCGAGCCTGGATTTCAGCCTGGATTTGAGCCTGGATCCGAGCCTGGATTTGAGCCTAGATTTGAGGCTGGGCGCTGTCCCAGGGCTGCTCGGCTGCTCGCTGGGACACAGGGCAGGCAGGAAGCGCTGGCTGCTGCACATTCACACCCTCCCGCGGCTCTGCGAGGAGAAAGCCTGAGAAAAACAAACCCCATTTGGTCAACGGGCCCTCAGGCAGCTTCTTCTCCCCCTCCACTTTTGGCTAAAACCGAGGAGGAGCTTCCCTGCCTTGCTGAGCACTTTGATAGCAAAACTTGGCTCTAGATGCTTTTTCTTGCTCCTGGAAGTGATGAGGAGATCCCTGCCAGGCTCTCTCTCCTCCCCCTCCACAGGACAGCCAGAAAAGCCTTTTCTTTCCCCAGAGTGATGTTGCTATTGACCAAAGTATGTAGACACCACCCCCTCGTAAACAACTGGGCTATTTCCAAGCAGTCCCCGTGGCTCTGGCAGGGCTGGGGACAGCGCTGTCCCTCTCTCCAGCAGGGCAGGCCCATCCAGAACTGTCCCTGGAGCTGAGTCATGGTGTTTGGGTTGCTGGAAACATCCAGGACCAGACGTTTGGACCAGCCCAGGAGAGGCTGCCCCACTAGGAGAGAACAAAATGCTTTATCCCTTCCCAATCCAGCTGTGTGTGCAGGGACTGGCAGTGCAGAACATTTGAAGGAGCCCAAGAGACACAGATTTACCATTCTCTCCCCACCACAACCAGTGCCTGGGGTGTTTTCCTGACCCACCAAACTTCCAGAGAGAACAAATTCAATACTCAAATAAACAGCAGCCAAGATTTGTACCCGTGGCATTATTAGCACTCCAGTCCTTGTACATGATCTTTCTTGGGGTTTGGATGGGCAAAAGATACTTTTTGGCAAACCCTGAGCCTTTTTCCCCTGAGTAAATCATAGAACATCCTGAGCTGGAAGGGACCCCAGAGGGATCATGAACGAGGGGTGCTCAAGGTGGGGACAGGAGGTGCAGGGGTGAAAGCCCCAGCCTGGTTAGGAATGTGGGGTTTGGCAGCATCCTGACTCCCTTCCCTTTATCCCTTTGGTGTTCCTTTATCTCCTGCTTCCCATGGGACACAGGGCTGTGCCAGTCCTGAGCAGGACCTGCTGTGGGCACCTGCAAGTGTTTCCTGGTGGCAGAGACCAACATCATCCACTCATTTTCAAGAATCATGCCCATGGCAGGGGGTTGGATGAGCTGATTTTTAAGCTCCCTCCCACCCCAAACCCTTGTGGGATTACATGATTCCACGATTTCACAAGGAAACAATAGCAGCAACCCATCCTGCACGTCATTATACAGCTGGGGATGCAGAAAATAGCTATTTTATGCTGCCCCTTTGTTTAGCAACTTTAACTGCTTTAAAATTAATGGCCTGTAAATATCAGAACCAGACACAAGCACTGCTTGGCTCCAGAGGCTCTGCTCCACATCAGGATGTCATTTCGGGGGTTTGTTCAGTTTCCCCCTCTGTCCTGGCAGGGAAGAAGACATTGTTATTTAACAAACACTTGTGTTTGAAAATATGCTGGTTGTTTTCAGCTTGGTGTATTTTCAGGAATAAACAAAAGCAGCAACCAGCCAAGGCCCCCATCCTTGCCCTGTCTGGCTTAGAGAAGTTGGTCACAGAGACACCAACCTTCCCTTAACAACAGACTTCCTTTTTCTGACCTGTTCTTTCAGTTTTGGCCTGATTTTGCTCCCTGAATAGAGGCTCTCTGTCATCAGCTGCTAGAAAGGGGATTATCTCTCTGCTCTCCATGGCCAGCATTCTGCCTGGGAAGCCCTGAGGGATTACCACAGGATAATTTGGTAATAAATAGCCATATTTGTCATATTTGGTTACAAATCACATCCTAATGCTCTTTAATAACAGGGCGTGTTCTGCACGCAGACACAAAGTTCCTCTCTCAGCACAAAGCCCCCATGGTTTCTGCAGGGCTGGCCTTTACTGGGGTCCCTGGGCACATCCCTGACCCCAAGGCTCTCCCACCCAAGAGCCTTCCTGGGGCCCTTTTCTCTCACTGGGACCAACCCAGCAGCAGCACACAGGGGGTTTGGTGCAGAACCTGCTCAGCAGAGCCACCAGCAAAGCAAAGAATTGTGTGTTGTGCTGGCAGGGCACCGTCCCTGCAGTGAGACCAGAGGGTTTGGAAGCCACAGGGACTCAGGTGGTTCCCATTACTCTGGTCCCCCCAGCTCTGCTGATCCATGGGGTGCCAGTGCTGGAATAGGGCCCTACAGCCTCAAACCAGCCTAGCAGAGTTTGTTTCAGTTTCCAAATAAGTCAGGACAGTTTGTTCAGGGTGCTCTTTGCTTCCTCGGTGCTTAAATCTCTGATTTCATGGGGAAGGTTTAACCTGGTGAGAAGGAGCAATGTCCTGCTGCTTCTGTCCCAGCCACGAGACAGAGTAACCTGTCACACACCTGAATGTGGCTGTGGAGGGAGTGAGCCTTGTCCTCTCAGGTGGGACCCCCCTGCAGAGCTGCCCCAGCCCTGGGAACAACAGCACAAGGACCTGGAGCTGCTGCAGAGCCCAGAGGAGGCCCCGGAGATGCTGCAGGGCTGGAGCCCCTCTGCTCTGGAGCCAGGCTGGGAGAGCTGGGGGGGTCACCTGGAGAAGAGAAGGCTCCAGGGACACCTGAGAGCCCCTGGCAGGGCCTGAAGGGGCTCCAGGAGAGCTGGAGAGGGACTGGGGACAAGGCATGGAGGGACAGGACACAGGGAATGGCTTCCCACTGCCAGAGGGCAGGGATAGATGTGATACTGGGAAGGAATTGCTGTCTGGGAGGGACTGGGATGGATTTCCCAGAGAAGCTGTGGCTGCCCCTGGATCCCTGGGAGTGTCCAAGGCCAGGTTGGAGCACCCTGGGCTGGTGGGAGGTGTCCCTGCCCATGGCTGGGGTGGCACTGGATGGGATTTAAGGTCCCTTCCCACCTGACCCAGTCCATGGGCAGGAGGAGAGGCTGGGAGCAGCCAGCAGAGGTGGGAGGCTGCAGGGCTCTGCTCCCTGAGCCCCAGTGGGACCCACCAAGCTCAGGCTCATCCCCTCTGCTTTCCCCACCCTGCTTTAGCAAGAGACATGACCCCAGTTGAAAAGCTCTGAGCCGGTTCCCCTGATTTAGGGAGCCTCTGCTGCAAACCTACACTCCTTCATTAATGCTGCCCTTATTCCATCCCCTCTCTAATAACGTTGCATCCTCACCAGTGCTTATTTGGGATGACTGTGGGAAGATTTTGAAAGCAGATAGAGAGAGGCTTGGCAAAGCACTCATTATGGCTGTGGCTCATCTGCTCATCCCAGAAACTGCTCCTTCCCCCAGTGCCCCAAATCTGCCTCCATTTGCTGAGACAGCGATTTGACATTTAACTAATTTGGTTCTTCTCAGCGGTTTCACATTTTGCTTCTCAGGTTTCCTGAGGAATTTGTTGCAGACTAATGTTTAATCATGCTCTGGGAAGGTGACAGCTCAAGTTTAGCAAAAATATCGCTAATGTTCCAATCTGGAATAATGTAATTCACAAGCAGATGCTTTCCCAAAGGAATGGACTTATTTAGATCCTGATTTCAGGGAAATGTTTGGGCTGGTTGCAGGCAGCACCACTCTGTCAGCATGTAAAGCTCTGTGCAGCCTGTTCCCGACAGTTGTGACAAACTGATTATCCCTTATTTTCCCTTCCCTCCAAGGCCAAGTAGAGGAGACAACAGACAGCAGAGCCTGCTCTCAGACACAGGAGAATTAATGACTTGACTTTTAAAACTGCTCTGGGGCCGAGTCTGACAGAAGTCAGAATATGGGAGGGCTGTCCACATGGGACACAACTTCACTCAGAGCTCCCTTCCCAAAGCTCTCTGCAACCAGAGCTCCAGCCAGATGAAATTAAAAGGTTCTCTGCCAGGTAAAACCAAGGGCCATGAAGGTTTCCTGGTGCTCTCTTAGCAGGGTCTGAACACTGTCCTTACTTCAGCTTGGGGTTTACACAAACCACAGGCACAGTCTGCAGGTTTTTTAGCTCATTTTTGGCTAAAATCTTCTAGCAGTGACTCAGGAATGATCACACAGCAAAGGCTCCTCTCCCCAGGACAGGAACCACAGCAGCTTCTCCCAGGCTGGGGACTTTCATGGGCCTTCCTTTGGAAAGGAATGGCTTGCAGGTCACCCCCAGGGATGTGCCCACAACACCTTAAATGCCTTGTGCCATTTCTCTGGGCATTACCTGACCCCACAACTTCTCAAACTCCCTGTTTTTTCCCTCCCTCTCTCTGTAGTTTCTCCTCTTACCCAAAATTTCAGGTTTAATCCTCCCCTGTACCTTCAGTGACTCTGGTGCTCAGGTCTGGAGCAACTCCACAGCTTGGGCCAGCTGAGGACCACAGGATTTTCTATTAAGCAGCAACAGCAAAAAACATCTCCTTATGATGTGTAACGACCTTTGGGGATTGTTTTGAATTCAGGAAAGAATTCTTGAGCCATTTCAGGCTCCCAAGCCTCTCTCTCCCCCACTTTCATATGGCATCTCTGTGTCCTGCAGGTTGTCTGTCTCCAACATGCTCATTCTGCTCTTAAATGGGTTAATTGTGACAGAGCTTGCTGATCTTCATGACTCTCCTGTGATCTTTTCAGCTCCTTTTCCCAAGCTGTCTGTATGATTCCCTGTTTGTTGACTGATGCTGGCACTGGACACATCTATATATAGAAGCCTTTATCACTTATTTCTTTATCTCTTACTTTGTGGCATTTCATGCCCATAATTTTCCCAGCTGCCACAAACCTTCCTCACATGAAATAATTCAGGAGTAGCTGAGACAAAGGGGGGGCTTTGATTCCTCCAGAGTTTGTTTTCTTCCCCTTAAAAGCAGTTTTTGATGCAGCCACCACTCCACAGCTGAGTGCTGCTAATGGGGATTCATTCAGCTCACCAGAAACTGGAAAATAGCTCAGTGGGGCTCTTTGGTTGCCTGGATCTTTGTCTGGTGGATGCTCCCAGTGGCACTCAATTCACAGAGGTGGGGACCTAAATTTTCCTTAATTCCTGTCTTTCTGCTGCCCTGCTCTTTTCTGTCATAAATCCTCCTGGCTGCAAGAAGTAAAATGCCCAAATAATACTTAAATCAGCTGCCAACAGCCTTGTGTGCTGGGCCTGGAGACCTTCCTGCTCTCCCCAGAGCATGTTTTGCCCTCTCAGGGTGCTGGGGGGTTCTGACTCTCAGCCTTTTCCCTTCTGTCATTGTAAGACTTTCTAGTTTTCTCCTTTTCTCTCCCCTCCTTTCTTTTCTGAATTTCACAGCCTGCCAAGATTTTTTTTTCCATGAGATTATCATTATTTTCCATGCTTTGTATGAACGAGTTGTATTTCTATTCCAAGGCACTGCAGTGAGTTCTCCCTCCCTCCACCCCCTCCCTTACAGTCGCTCATTTTTGGGAGATGAATAAGAATTTAAATGGGATTCTCACCCATAGCTCTGAGAGCTGCTGTCATTTCCCCCAGCTCTCGTGTCTTTCTAAAGCAAGAGCAGGAAGATATGTGGGAAAAATATGGCAGTTTGTGGCCTTTGAGCAGAAACTTTGGGTGCTGTCGGCGTTTTTTCCCTCCTGGCAGTGATGGAATTTCCCCATCAGCTCTCCAGGTCTGTGTGGAGTCCCAGGGGAAGAAATAGTCTTCCAGAGACTGTATTTAGGTTGTCTCTTGCAGAAAGCTTTGGTTTAGGAACATGGTGATTAAATGAGATGACAGATTGAGTTTGCTCCTTGGGCATTTTCAGGCAGATTCGGATGGTTCTGTCGCCCACCTGTGCTGCACACACCAGGGAGCAGCTGTGAGGTGGGTCCTGCCCTCCCACTGCTCTCCCTGCACCAGTTTCCAGCAGATGCAACCTCACCCCAGCCCCTTTTTCCTGCTCCAGCCTTGGATGGGAGGTGATTCCTCAGAGCTCACCTCTCTGATTGTGGCCTCGGGGCTGAGCTGGTTCCTCTGCTCTGGTTTGGCAGCCAGGGCTTGGGAGCAGAGTCAGGAATCCTTTCCAAGGGCAGCCTGGAAAACCATCTCAGGGAGGTGACAGGTTTGGGTGATCTGGAGGGATCACCTTCCAAGCCCAGAAACCCCCTGTGCCCTGGGCTGATCCCTCACCATGGGCAGCAGAGCAGGGGGATTGTGCCCCTGTGCCCCCTGTGGGACCTGGGACCCCCCTGCAGAGCTGCCCCAGCCCTGGGAACAACAGCACAAGGACCTGGAGCTGCTGCAGAGCCCAGAGGAGGGGCTGGAGCTGCTGCAGGGCTGGAGCCCCTCTGCTCTGGAGCCAGGCTGGGAGAGCTGGGGGGGTCACCTGGAGAAGAGAAGGCTCCAGGGACACCTGAGAGCCCCTGGCAGGGCCTGGAGGGGCTCCAGGAGAGCTGGAGAGGGACTGGGGACAAGGCATGGAGGGACAGGACACAGGGAGTGGCTTTAAGCTGAAAGAGGATAAATTTAGATGGGGTACTGGGAAGGAATTCCCGGCTGGGAGGGACTGGAATGGATTTCCCAGAGAAGCTGTGGCTGCCCCTGGATCCCTGGAAGTGTCCAAGGCCAGGTTGGAGCACCCTGGGCTGGTGGGAGGTGTCCCTGCCCATGGCATGGATGATCTTTAATGTCCCTCCCACCCAAACAATTCTGGAGTCCTTCACTCAAGAAGGGCTGAGCTGTGTCCTTGCTGCTGAGGTGACACCACCTTTAATCCACACAGAGTCATTGCTTCTGGCCTGAAAAGATGCTTTTCATGCAATTTCCCTGTGCAGCTCATATTTAAAGCTACGGCACACACATGAAAGGCACACCCTTTATTTGCATGTCTGCTCTGCTGAGTGTGCACAGTGGGACCAGCAGAGGCTGCTCAGCTCAGGATGAGCATCAGGCACATGTTCTTCCCACTCCACGTGTCCTTCACAGGGTTCATGCAAATGGCCTGGCTGCCGAAACTGAAAATAAGCAGCACCAAACACCCTGGGAACTCTTCAGGCAGCCAAAGTGCTCTCAGTCACCTTAAGAGAGCTTAATTTCTAAATTTCAGAAATTAAACTTGGGCATTACTGTCCATAGAGGTGTCCTGACTTCTGCCCAGTCTGTGAGCAGGAGGAACAAGATCTTAGGGATTTAAAAGAAATAAGATGAAGAGTAATGAAAGTATTGGGACACAGATGCAGGAAATGTATGGAACCCATACAGTCTTTCCAAAAACAGTTCCTAAAGTACTGTCTCATCCCCCCACTGCAAGGAAGTTGGAGATTCAAGAGAGCTCACCAAAAGCAGGGAGAGCCATTGCAGAACAGAGAAGAGCCCACGGTGAGACACTGAGAGAGTGGCCACCTGAGGAGAAAAGGGAAGTGAGAAATGATGTGACAGAATCAGAGACACTTCTGAATGGCCAAGAGAATGAAGGAGCTTCCAGCAGGAAGCTTCTGTTTCTTTCTTTTTGTTGTAACACAGAACCAGAGGAATTAGAAGGCACCACTTTCCAAACCATTAATTGGCACATGGACCATTACCCTCTGTAACCTGGAGCCACAAGAAGGGGCTGCCCCTGGCTCAGTGGGACCCAAAAAAGGAGCGGAGTGTTGGGTCTGAGGGTGGCTCAGAACAGCCCTAATGAGGGGTATGGAAGGTGTGTTGAACTCCCAACCCAGGGCTCCAACTAGAGCAGGAGGAGACCCAGGGAGAGGAGATGAGCCCTGGCCATACCCGTGCCTGTCACAGCACAGACAAGGCACCACCCCAAACACCCCCGGGCTTTGCTTGCCCTTCACAATTCCCTCCTTTTGTCCAAGCAATGACAGCAGGGAAATGCTCTGTGTCCTTCCCCTGATTGCCCTCAATCCTCTCCTCCCAGCCTCCAGATGAGTGATCAGAACTTTCCCCTCTGCTGCTCTCCATGCCTTGTCTTATCCCTGACCATCCAAGGAAGGAAGAGAACAGCAAAATTAAATCAAAGCAGGCCCTGATCCCAGAGACACTGTCCTTGCTGGCGAGCAGCATGACTTGCAGAAAACTTCTTGCAGAGCTGCAGGGCCTGATGGATCCAGGCTCTTTGCAGATGGCTCTTCCCCAGAACAGTCATCTTGTGTCTCATCAGGCAGCTTTTGTCAGTCCTGGTTACATGCTCCGTCTGGCTCGGGCTGGGAGCTGCCCAGGGCCCAGAGACCTCTCACCCTCCCTTGTCCCCCCAGTGTCCTGTGCACCCGGAGCAGCACAGGAATAGCAAATCACCACCAGAGTGATCAGGAGCAATTTGGGAGCTGCATGTTTTGCACAGCGAGGGAGGAAACGTCCGTGGCCGCACCCGGGAGAGCATCAAAAACCCCCCTCTCCCCACTGGGTACTTTGAGGAGAATGATTTGATTGAAAGGCAAATCCTTTAATCTGCAGATATAAATCAGCAGAGTGGCAGAATTGCTTAGGATGGAACATATCATATAGGGCATGTCCTGTATGTCTTTTCCCTTTAAACAAGGCTGGGCCCTCCAGCTGTTAACCTATTTATAAAAGGTAACTTAAGGCTACACACAACCTCCCGAGGACATTTCGTGCTGTCATTACAGCACACTCGCAGTTTTTCAGCCTCAGAATAATTGGGCTTGGGTTATGAAGGCCCAGGCTGGAGAAGGGATCAGTGCTGAGGCTAAAAGCGCTCTGCAGAGGAGCAGGATGAGGCCCTGCAGGAGGCCAGGCTGCCCTGGCTCTGCTGGGATGAAGGAGGATGCAAACATCAGCCACTGGCTGCTGACAAGCCCCTGCAGGTTCCCTCTGCCCACAGGTGCCAATCCAAGCTGTGGTTCCTGTGGTTCCCACACCTGGGTCACTCACACTGGGACTCCCTGCCCCAGCCCCAGAGCAGCCCCACAGCCACCCTCCTCCTCCTCTGTGCCCCTCACACAGGGTTACAGCTGACAGAGAGACCCCAGAGCGGGAGATCACGGGGTGTGCCAGCTGCAAGGCAAATCCCATGACCGGTCAGAGAGACTTGACAGGTCTCTGGGATGGCAGGGATCCCTGGCCAAAATTCCATGCCTTCCATTGTGCTGGAGTCAGCTTTGATGAGCAGAACAGCCCTGTCTGGCTGGTGAGTATCTGCCAGTGACCCACGATGCTTTTGTGCCCTGCCTCACCAACAGGTTGTTTTCTCCTGGCATCCCTGGTCTGGGACAGGGAAGGGATGAGAAGTGGAGACTGTGGCATGGGAGGTTAGTTTTGTGAGTTCTCACTCCAGGATGCTCACAGGCATTCACTTTTCAAAACAAACAGACACTGAAATTTCCTGAAAGTGAGAATCTGCTGGGTGCTGCTCCAAGGGTGGAGGTGACTCCCTGTCCCCACCTTTGAGTCACTCTCCTGTGATTCAAACCCTGCAGGTTTTATTATTTATAGGGAGTTTGGGTTCATTACTTACTAACTGCACTCCTTTTTGGACATGACCCCTCCACAGGCTCTGCTGCTTGTCTGAGATGAGTGAGAGATCAGAGGGATGACAGGAAGCCCGTGGCAACCCCAGTGTCCCTGCAGAGCCAGGACAGACCCCACAGCTCTGCCCTACCCGCACCTCCCATGCTGAGCATCCCCCTTGGGCCATCCTGTCATGTGCTCTGAGGAGGGAATGACAACCTCTTGACAGAAGGGTAGGAATGCTGTGTATCTCTGCTTGTCTCCATTCCCTGTGCTGTCAGAGCCCTGGAACAGCAGAGCCAACACTGAAGGAGCACTCCCAGGCCTGAGCTTTCCCTTTCCAGCTCACTCAGTGGCCACAAGGGACTCACTCACAGGTCAGGCCACGCTGAGAGTGGCCCCAGTGCTGGCCTGCCTTACCTGCCGGGCTAATGGGCTGACTCATTAGGGAGATGAGCTGGTCCCCTTCCCTTTTCCCCATCCACTTTCACTGTCTGGCTTGATGAAAGGGCAGAGCTATTGCCTAAACACCTCCCGTCCCTCTGCCAGCCCCACCAAACCAAATGACCCCCCTGTGCTCTGCCAAGCACGGACACACCTGTAGTGTCTCACAGATTTTGTCTGCCTCAGACAGAGTGGTTTGTGCTGCCCTCTCTTTCAGGCCAAATGCAGATGGGGAGGACTCAGGGAGCCTGCAAAAGCAGCTGGAAAAGCAAGTGGAGAAGTAGGTTGTGTTCTTTTGAGGGATAAGCAGAGATAAATGAGATGCTTTGAATTTTTGCATAGGGGAAATATACGGGGAGGCAACCAATGGAGTGTGGCCTAAAGTTGCTCCCAGAAAGCAAAGGTCAGGCTTTAGATTTTAAACTAAAACAAGGAGGTTTCACAGTATCAGTGCCCCAGGAAGCCATGCTGAGCTTGGGTGGAATAATAAAGCAGCCATGAGGTTTTCTGGGCCAGATGGACCTGCAAGCTCAGTAACAGCTGAGAGGACACATCAGTTGGTTGCTCACTCAGGAACAAGCCCATCCTGTCTTTACATTGGTGATTTCTGAAGAGTTACAGGAACACACCTGGGGGACAGAAGCACAGCTCATGTGATATACTGCCTTTCCTTCCAGTCAGGAACAAGTTATTCTGTTCCTCAGACACAAACTGAGGTATAAACCACTCTCTTCCATCCTGCTCCTTCTGATGCCAATGACAGAAATTAAACTGGCTTAAGCTGAGGCAGGACAGGACCCAGGAAATTCAGGAGGCCCAGTTCTCAGTGTATGGAGGAGCTAAGCTTAATAGGGTAAAAATATAACAGCTTAAGAGGTGCAAGGAGGATGTCAGAGGTCACAAGGAGGAAGAAGGAGATCACAGAATTATAGAATCATAGAAGGGTTTGGGTTGGGAGGGACCTTAAAGCTCATCTCATTCCACCCCATGCCATGGGCAGGGACACCTTCCACCAGCCCAGGGTGCTCCAACCTGGCCTCGGACACTCCCAGGGATCCAGGGGCAGCCACAGCTTCTCTGGGTACCCTGTGCCAAGGCCTGCCCACCCTCCCAGCCAGCAATTCCTTCTGTACATCTCACCTAAATTTCCCCTCTTGTTTGAAACCATTTCTCCTTGTCCTATCACTACAGGTCCTGGTGAAGAGTCCCTCTCCAAAGTGGGGATGGGGATGAGAGAACCAGAACTCTCAGCAGACAGTGAGTGTGGGAGAGCAGTGATGGGACACCTTGACTGTGCTGCCACGGGCTCTGCAAACCTATAGGGCATCATCAAAACTAGATGGTGTCTAAGGTGCCCCCCAATCTAAACCATTCCAGGATTTCTGTGGTTTCAATGGAAGGAAGGGCCATGGAGTCTGCTTTGGTAAAGCCAGAAGCCCCTCGTGCAGTGCCATAGGGGTGTTTGGGTTATGGTGGACAGTTGCCTGCTGCAACTGATATTTACAATGGACACACCTATGGGATCAAAGGGCTCTACCTGTGCTGGTTTATGATATCCAGGTGTGCCTGCCTGGGATTTGGGTGAGCTATCAAGCTGTCATATGAGAGGGTGAAGGCTGGACACCCTGTGTCCTAAATCCACCAAGGGTTTGCTGCTGTGTGACCACCGGGCAGTGAAGGCCTGGCTTTGGGCTCCCAGGTTCTCAGGTTTTTCTTTTGGGGAGTAAATTCCAGGCTCAGGAATTTAGAAGGAAAGAACCAGAAGTCCTTTTGGAGGCCAAAGGAGGTCAGCCCAGTGGTCAGACATTCTCCCTGACACGGCGCCGAGGGAACCCACTTCTTTTTGTTGTATTGGTGTGTTGTAACCCACCACTCTTTGTTGTGTTGGTGTGTTGTAACCCAGGAGTTTCTGCTGTAGGACTGTGTTGTAAGCCACTAGTTTTTATTGTGTTAATACATCTGCTCCACAGATCCAGGAATTACTGTCCTGCACTAGAACCAGGGTCTAGCCCTGGTATCTCAGAGACACTCAACAGAAAGGCTCCAGGGGAGAAGAGAGCTGGATTTCCTAAGGAGAGAGAGGGATCTTTAAGCCTCTGATGTTCAGGGTAGGCTGGGACAGCCCTGAAATTCAAACCGATGCCCAATCCTCCCAAAGAAAGACATTAGGATGCTATTTTATCTCAGAGCTTAAAAATAGCACATGGTCTAAGCAGTTACAGGCACGCCTTTCATCAGGACACGGGATTTCCCCGCTCCCTTCCCCTTCCCAGCCCTGGCCCTGGAAATGTCCCCACGCTGGCAAGGTTGCAAGGAGGAGGGTGGGCAGAAGCTGCAACTCCAGCCCTACCTGGATGGGGTGTGGCCCCTTCCACACCTGATGCAAAGGGTGTTTCCTCCTTCCAGTGACCAGACAGGAGACACACCTATTTTTGTTTAAATTTAGTCATGATGCTTTGATTTTCTTATCTCGCAGGCCACTGTATCCCGGATTTTCATGGGATTTGGCAGCTCTGGAGCTCCCTCCGGGCAGGTGAGTGGCACACACAGCCCTGGGGCACACGCAGGAACCTTGCTGTCAACAACAGGGATGGTCCTTCCCTCCCTCCCGCCCTCATTAACTCATTAAATATGTTGTAATGGCTTACCCATGAAGAATGAGGCTGAACATTCCTCCTGCTCCGCTGGTGTCACTGTACCAGGAGGGGATGGTCTCACCTCCATCTCTCTGGGGGAGTTTCAGCCACATGCACCTGGAAATGGGTTCACTGCCTGGCAAATTTGGTTTATGAGGGAAGAGCAACTGGTGTAACCTACCTGGACCAGCCCAAGGCATTTGACACGGTCCCACACAGCATCCCTGTCTCTAAACTGGAGATATGATGGATGGGTCACTTAGTGGACAAGGAAAGGGCTGGGTGGTCACACCCAGAGCTGTGGTCAGTGGCTCCATGTCCAAGTGGGGACCAGTGGGGCACGGCTGGGTGGGATACTGGGCAGGAATTCATAGCTGGGAGGGGGAGATGACAAACCTGTGCTGCCAGGAACTGGAATGTGAGCTGGCTGCTCATCACACAGCAGTGCCAGGGTTCTCCCTGTGCCTTTCCATGGGGTTCTTACCCCAAAACACTGCTGCAGGACAGCCTGCACCCCCAGCACCCAGGGCTGCCCCAGCTGCTCAATCCCATGTCCTCTCACCCCATGCTCCCTCTTTGCCCTTCCCTTGGCCCTTCCCTGGCCCCTCCATGTGTCCTCGCTGCCTCTGCCCTCACCACTTCCAACCAGCTGCCTTCCCACCTCACCACATCCCCTCAGGCCCCTCTCAGCTTCCTCTCAGCCATCCCCCTGCTTCCCTCAGCCCTGCTGCCTTGGTGTCATCTCCTCAGACACGTCCCCTCAGTCCCCTCTCCCCTCAGTCTGTCTGTCCCTTCAGTCCCCTCTGTCCCTTCAGTCCCCTCAGTCCCTCTCCCCTCATTCCCTCAGTCTCCTCAGCCCCCTCAGTGTCCCCCCAGTCCCCTCAGTGTCCCC